>CALYDF020007353.1:0-12584 GCA_944474145.2 Dicrocoelium dendriticum | reverse complement strand
TTATAATGGACAAAAATTTGAGTCCATATGCTGCCTCACTAACCAACCAGGATTGAATATGCTCGGCATTGACTGGTTAGATAATTTCAATCTTTGGAGTATTCCGGTTGATAAAGTCTGCAAACTGACACTGGGCATCAGCATTCCTCCCGTAATAATCGATGCAGGGTTACAGCAGTCCATTTCACAACGGTTATTCAGCGGTATGCACTAGTTTTCCAGGAAGGACTTGGTCTTTGTAGCAAATTGAAGGCTCAGTTACAGCTGAGAGCAGATACTAAACCCGTTTTTCGTCCTAAACGTCAGGTGCCTTATTATGCATTAACCAGTGTAGAGCTAGAGCTGAATCGCCTACAGCTAGCAGATGTCATACAACCAGTCGATTACTCGGACTGGGCTGCTCCAATCATAGTGGTACGAAAGGCCAATGGCTCAATTCGTGTGTGTGCAGATTTTTCAACGGGTCTCAATGACGCCCTTCAGACACACAGTTATCCACTACCAGTCCCAGAAGACATTTTGCCAAACTTTCAGGCGGTAGACTGTTTGCCAAACTTGACCTAGCTGACGCATAGCTACAAATCGCCATTGACGATGAGTCAAAGGAATTGTTGACAATCAGCACACACCGTGGATTGTTTCAGTTTAACCGATTGTCATTCGGGGTTAAAACAGCACCAGCTATTTTCCAGCAGCTTATGGATACCATGCTCACGGGCATTGACGGTGTTGCAGCTTACTTAGATGATATCTTAGTGGTCGGAACAAGTCCAGAAGAGCTAGCAGTGAGACTCGACCAAGTTTTGGATCGTATAAAAGAGTACGGATTGCGCTTACGATCAGACAAATGCAGTTTACTTTTGCCACAATTTAAATATCTGGGGTTCATTATTGACCAGAATGGATGTCGTCCCGACCCAGCCAATATTTCAGCTATTGTTAGCATGCCGGCACCAACAGACATCAGTACGCTACGCTCTTTTCTTGGCATGGTTAGCCAGTATTCTAATTTTCTCCCGGAAATGCATCAACAACGAGCACCTCTAAACGCATTACTCATGAAAGAGGTCAAGTTTACTTGGTCAGCAGAGTGTCAAGCAGCGGTAGATCGGATTAAGGATATGCTGACTTCCGATCTCCTTCTCACGCATTACGATCCCAAACTTCCAATCGTGGTAGCTGCCGATGCAAGCAACTATGGCATCGAAGCTGTGTTGTCCCACACTTTCCCAGACGGTTCTGAGAAAGCAGTTATCCACGTGGCACGGTCGTTAACATCAGCAGAGAAAAATTATTCCCAGGTTGAAAAGGAAGACCTGGCTATCATAGTTGCTGTCAATAAATTTCACAAAATGCTATATGGTAGACGTTTCAAGTTACTGACGGATCATAAGCCGTTGCTGACCATATTTGGTTCACATAAAGGCATCCCGGCAACTACAGCCAGCCGTCTACAGAGATGGGCTCTATCCTTACTGGCCTACGATTTTAGCATCCACTACCAATCGACAACCGAATTTGGACAATCCGATGTCTTGTCTCGGTTAATTGATGATCATCCGGCAGACGACAACAAGGCAGTGGTTGCTAGTGTTAAAATGGACCAGGAGGTCAATCGAGTAATTCTCGATACCGCGAAATCCCTACCAGTCTCGCTAAAATCCATCCAGCAGCACACATCGCAGGATGCCGTACTACGTAAGGTGATGAAGCACGTGAAAGAAGGTTGGCCATCAAGGGTATCAGATGCAGAACTCATCCCCTATCACCGGTGCCAAAACAGCTTATCAATCGTTGACTCGTGTTTGCTTTTCGCTGAACGTGTAGTTGTTCCCTCAGCTTTACAACGGCCCATTCTCACCCAACTTCATAAAGGCCATCAAGGAATCACCCGCACCAAAGCATTAGCTAGAAGTTACGTGTATTGGCCAGGGATGGATGATGATATCTCACACCTGTGTACGCGGTGTGAAAACTGTGCGTGGGCGCAAAAATCACCAAACAAATTGGCCCCGTGCCATGGCCAACAGCGACCACGCCGTGGTCAAGAGTACATGTAGATTTCGCCGGCCCAGTAGAGGGTAAATCTTATCTCATCGTGATTGACGCTCATAGTAAATGGCCAGAGGTTGTAACAATGCCGACGACCACTGCAGTCGCAACAAGTAGACAGTTGCATCAAATATTCAGCCGATTCGGAATGCCGGAGACATTAGTCATCGATAATGGCCCACAATTTACTAGCGAAGAATTCGCAACATTTTGTTCTAACGGGGTGACTCACATACCCACACCACCCTTTCACCCGCAATCGAACGGTCAGGTTGAGCGATTCGTCGACACGTTCAAGCGCGCACTTATCAAAGAGCGAGGCGACGGCCCCAGGGACGATTGCATACACACATTCTTAATGATGTATCGAATCACACCACACCCCTCATGTAACGGAAGGTCACCGTCGGAAATGTTGTTTAACCGTCAGATCAGGTCAATTTGGGACATAATCGTTCCGGAGGTGAGAGAATTAGCCAAGCCGGAAACAACAGAATCTGCGCAACCCAAACAGCACGTAATAGCGAGAACATTAAAACCAGGTGACTTGGTATGGACAAGAGACTTCCGGCCGTCGCAAAACAGATGGACGCCAGGTGTAAGCACCAGACGGATTGGTCGAGTCACGTACCTGGTAGAGGTCAACGGTCAGACGTGGCACAGGCATATGAACCAGCTCAGACCATGGTTGGCGGCATCCGGTTTCGGATTTGCCTGTCACTGTGGCAAGCCACAGGACGCCTGCGCCTACAGAGGGACCATAGATGGCTTGCGCTGCACCACCCACAGCTCCAACCACACACCCCATGTCCAGTGTAAACCCGAAGACACCGCTCTGATAACAATCAGTATTTACCTCGTCACAATTCCCAGTTTGATTTTCAGTTATTACTGGAGGAGTTCTCATTGCCGAAACCGACAAATGCAAATTCGGATCGAGTGGAAAACGGAAGCCAAGCGTTGATGTCAGATTTGGATGCGGTTCACAGACGCCCCGTACGCAACTGCCGACCACCCGATCGTTTCATCCATACCCAAAGGTTGGCAACTACAGGCAGACGTGTCAAAAGAAGAGGGAGGTGTCGTATACAGGACCCAACCAACACGGAGTGCTGTCATCCAATCAGACCATACAACTGTCCAGCCAATCACCACCAAGCTGGAACCAACGAAACCGATATATGCCAGTGAGTCTGGTAAACACGTGAACTTCCTGTTGACAGTTTGTTGACTCTGCTTGTCAGTATCTCTTGATCCGCTGTATCAATACTACCGGCCATTTCCACGATCTAGTATTCTATCCACCTACTAGAACAGATCGGGTTATATCACTTTTTTCCTTGCCCATTCATACAGCTGTGGTCAGTTGGTGTTCAAGTAGTGTTTTGTACTGCTGCTGGTTCATGTTACCATGGAGGATGTAGAGCCGACCAGTTACGTAGATGCTCATAACTCTTCATATCATGACCTGAGTGGGATGCTTGACTCGTTGAATGATACCGCCTTCCATCATCTGTTCTTTATGTAATCGCCGGACATACAGAGGTTGCTGCTCAGAGCACCGGATGAAAACTAGCTAAAGTAAAACACAGAAATCTGTTGGAAATACCCAAGCAAGGTACGCACATTTTTCTCGAAAATCCTTATAAAAATAAAGCTTATGCTTCTAATCCGCTCCTAGTCTTCTTTTGCTTATTTTTCAAGCTGTTTGGCCCATTTCTGTCGTTTTTCTTTCAGCTGTTTGATCAGCTTTTGCTTTTTCAGAAGTCTGCAACCTCGAAGTCCAAAACCCGAAAGTCGTCTCCTTACAGTTCTAGAAGTTACTGCAACACCATGCTGTTTTAACATCCCTAATAGCTGTCTGCTAGATGCTTTGTGATTCTTTCGTTGTTCCCTAAGCAGAAGCGAGTCGTCTCTAGCTGTTATTGCTCTTCTGAGACCACATTTATCGGAATCTTTAAGGGATAGGGGTAAATTCATTTAAAATTGCTTTCGAATTTGGCATACAGACGCTGGGTTAACACTAATCTTGGTAGCAAGTTCAAATCCTTTAACACCGTCTTTCAACAATAGTTCAATTTTTGCACGCTTTCAAGGGTCATGACAAGTAATTTACACACTAATATTCTGACACAATGTAGAAGCTTGATCAATCCGCTTGTGTCGTTACTTGGGAAGATAGCTTGAAAATGAAGAAGCTAATTAAATAATTATAAATGTATCCCAAACCGAACAAATGTAATCCGGAGATGTAGACTGCATTGGAAAATAACAAAGTAAGAGAAAACTGTAACCGTGGGTTTACAAAACCACTGTACATGTAACGTCAATTAATTTGTTATCAATTGCTTAACCCATTCCATGCCTTTGCGTGTTAACCGTGCAAATTGTCAAAGGATCATTTACAAAATACTAATCTTGATGGATTTCTAATCAGTATGTTTTCCTTGTAAAATGCAATCAGTTTACAGTAAAGTTATTTGATTCTTGTGAGAAATGTACGGAAATATGCAAACCTATTGCTGAATTCAATACATTTATGACAATTTGGTCAACACTGTATAGCCGTCAAGTTGGGGTGATTTCAAGTACTTGATTAGTTACGTTTCCGCATATATTGCTTTTTCCTTCTCCATTCAAAATCCCAGTACTGTTGTAGCGAAAACAAGGCGGGGGGAGGGGAGCAGAGCGTGTATCATCACAAACTATGCCAGTGACAACTTACAAACCTGTGCAGAGTTGGACCGTGTTTCCTTCCCACGACGCAATGCTGATGAGGATGTTTGTGACGGGCCCTTCCAGGTGACTACGAGATTGGGCTTTGAGACAAGCCCCCATGTTTCCATCCCGTATCCGCTTCGCTACATCCGATTCTGACCGGCCATGAGTCGTAAGAAAGCTCGCGATTTACGCTTTTGCGGCTGCATCACTTGACCCGCGCTCTCTTCTGTAGGCTTCGCTATCGGCGTGTTTGTCTGATTCATTGACTTCTCGACAAATACCTCCTCCATTCTTCTGGGCCTAGGCTCGTTACCAGATGCCGCCCGTGATCCGTTGTCGGCTCTATCCGCAACGCTCGCAGAGCCTTGTCTCGTCACATCCATTGCGCCCGTTATTAATTCTTAACAATCCCGTTTTTGTTGTTGTTCCGGTTCACGAGTAGTCACTGACTTCTGTCACCCTACACCCGCCCCTTCTCGAAGTTGTTCTTCCCTCTCTTACCATGGTCGCAGAAGGGCAGCCTCCACTCAGTAATTCGTTCCTCCGCTGCCGATCTGGTAGTTTGACCCTTTCCGACCGAGTACAGTGTAGGGGCCTTTCCAGCATTCCCTGAACTTGCTCGTATCTGGCCCTTCATTTTCTGGCCGATCGTTGTTCCGTACGTTGAACTGTTCACCAATCCTGAACGGCGTCCACTTATGAGCCTCATGCTTGGCGTCGTAGTTCTTCTTATTACGCGCTTATGGGGCTTCGGTTCCTTTTCTAGAAATCGCTTACCATCGTGCGTGCTGCAGTGTCGGATGTTCCCCCTCACTCGGTTTCGCTAAGCACGTATAGAGCGCAATCCGTGGTTCTCGGCCAAATTGTAATTTGAACGGCGAAACCTTGGTAGTCGACTGCATGCTGGTCCGTTGCACAAGCAGAACTACAGACAATGCTTCCTCACATGCCAACTACGTGTAGTTTAGTCGTCGTCATGGTTCGGTTGAACGGCTCTGTCGTCTCCTTGGTCTCCGGGTGGTACGGTGAAATGCGTCGCCTCTGGATGCCCCACTTGTCCAAATTCGTCTTAAATGCTTTCGACTCGAAGCAGGGCTCTTGGTCGGTGAGAACACATTCTGGTATTCTATATCTTGCTGGCACATTGCATTCGAATGCCTGTGACATGGTCTCGCCTGTCTGATCCTTGATTAGTATGCGTTCCACCCAACGAATGAACTGGTCGATCATCACTCGAACGTCGCTGCTTCCTGATCGACTCACCGGTAAGGGCCCAAAAACATCCAGTCCTCAACAATGAAGTGGCACATTGGCTTCCAGTGATCGCATAGGTGGTCTCGATGCACCCATCTCGCGACTCATTTGACAATTTGAGCATCCCCGGATGTATGCTGCGATGTCCTTCTTCATGGTAGGTCAAAACACTCTCCTCCGTAGCAATTCAAAGACTCTTTCGAATCCCAAATAGGTGCCATCATGAGTTACTCGCATCACCCTCTCTCGCAGATTCGGTGGAACAATACGTAGTTGCCTTTCGTGTGTCGCAACCACCACATTATCTGTTTCGACGCCAGTCTGCCCCAGATCCTAAGGAGTTACTCCACCTCCCAGGATGTGGCCTCCGGCTTGCTGCCAGCCTGTAACTGAGAGCACAGCACCTTCATGAATTCACCTGTCTTTTGATCACCTAGCAGGTTCCTATCCTTCACTGTGACCGCGCTCACCGGTATAACGTTGGCCAGCATGACGTCCTCCAACGACGGGCGTGACCACATATCGAGTAGTATGTTCTGCGATCCGTCTTCCTGCTCGATGGTGAAGTCAAATTCTTGTATTCGGCATGCCTACCACGAAAGGCGTCCCCGTGGGTCTTTTGCTGTCATCAACCGTGAAAGCGGCTTATGGTCAGTGACAACTAGGAATTCAGTCGCCAGGAGGTAAGTTCTCATTTATACAAGGCCCACACGATGGCCAGCCATTGTTTCTCCGTCGTGAAATACTTCACCGCCATTGTCAGTACTCCACTCGCATATTCCACCACTCCAGCAGGTTGGAACAATACGGCACCGATTGCCACGTTGCTTGCGTCGACTGTCACAGTGACCCTCTCATCTGGATTGGGTAGGCGTAGGCATGTTGGGGTTTCTGCTATCCATGTCTTTAGGTGGTTATAGGCTTGGTCCGTTTTGGCTGTCCCCACGAAAGGTTCGTCTTTGTGAAACAACTCTAACAACGGGCTGTTCTCCTCTGCAAAATAGGACACAAACTTGGAGTGATAAGCCACCACTCCCAGAAACGAACGGAGCTGACGCTTGGATTTTGGCACCGCGAAGCTCTTAATGGTCTGACGTTTCTCCGGAAGCGGATGGAATTGACCGTTACCCACAATGTGGCCCATACATACAATCGATTTCTGAGAAATGTGCGAGTTCTTGCGACTGAGTTTCAGCCCAGCTTCTTCCAGCCTTTGTAGAACTACTGCAAGCCTGATACCATGTTCGTGCTCTGTTTCGGAGAAGACGATGATGTCATCCCCGTAGACAACCACGCCATGTAGTTTCTCCAAGACCATCAGCAATAGGCGTCTGAATGTAGCCGGGGCGTTCCATAGTTCAAAAGGAATTCCTAGAAAGACGTACTGCAGGCCCTTCACACTGAGAGACGTCTCGTGGCAATATTCCTCTGCGATGGGCAGCTGCCAATATCCCGATCGGAAGCCTATCAAGGGAATCCGCTTAACGCTGTGAAGTCTGGAGAAAAATTCTTCCATCTGGGGCATCGGAAACGCATCCTTCACTGTCACACTGTTCACTTCTCTGCAATCAATGCAAAGTCGATAAATACCATCTGCCATTTTCGGCAATAGCACGGCTGATAAACACGGACTATGTGTTTGCCTGATGATTCCTTTCGCTGCCACCTTCTTCATATCACTGGTATTGCGCGTGTTTAAGATACATATGTTCAACATCTGTATGCGCCCTACTTAAGAATACTGTTCGATGATGTTTACCAGTCGTAGAAAACGCGACCAATAAGGACTGAAGAATCTGCAGCGTCGATTCAGCAAAGCCCTAGTTACTGAATCGCCAGCACTGAACTATTCAGAGCGCTGTATACTATGTAAATTAGAGCCTTTGTGACTACGGAGATTGAAACTACGCCCGAAGTTTCTGTCCGACTTAGTGCACAAACGTCTAGTTGGCCGGCACAGCAATATACACTTCATTCAGAGAGTAAGGTAGGCGATCAAGAACGGGAAATTCGCTCTACACGTGTAGAACTAAAACAAACATACGTAGGGAGTTTTATCTGATGACGTACTCGGGTATCTGGAACAGACTACCTACTGAACTACGACTCTGCGAGTTCAAAAAACGTTTGGGACAATGCTAGATAAGTACCCTACTGTGTTGCAACTCAGAACTCTGATGAAATTTGACTGCAGAGTAGAAACAATGTGTGAAAGGGTTGATGTATAGGTGCACATGGACAAGTGCGTGATTATGTCTGCAAACTGTTCGAATTATACTCGCCTCGTTCTGTGAAACCATTAAGCGCTTGCACATTCTAACATCGCGTAATCTCGCTTTCTCTCATGCAAACCTGATAGCTCCTTTCTATCTTTACCTCTGTTGCGCACTGCTAATTGTTATCATTACTTTTCCGGAGAAAACAACTCAATCACTTGTGGCAGTTCCTGATGCTCTGTGAAGTCCACTTTCCATACCAAGTACTCTACAACTCGATTGTCTGGAGTCGCTGGATCTATCTCAAAATCGTTCAAAGAGCCGTTTTATCCTCATTTGTATTTTTATATGTATTCCCCATTTACAATCTGAAGCAGAACTTGTCGGATATATACCACGTGTTTACCATTATTTGTATTTCGCCACCTTCCATACTTCTTTCTTCCAGTGTTGACTAAGACTAGGCCGATCTCCTGAGGTAACGGAATGAAGCTTCCGGATGATATAATCCACCCACGTGTGGCGAATCATCACAGATCTACTGGTGCGAAAAATATGTCTACTCAAGGCAAATTGGCACACACTCGTCGAATGGAAAAAGTATCATACTTGAAAGAGTCAGAAGCCGAAATGGGCTGAATAGCCTAAAGAGTATTACAAAAAGAATGAAAAACGACAGCTCACTTATCCTTGCAAGCCTACTACTTATTATATATAAGAACGGCCATAAAAATAAGTATGGTGATGGCTCGCTTATTGTTATGCCACACCGACACGAAGGCAAATGGAACGTGGAAGTGCGGATAAAATTGTTGGCGAGAATATCCCGCATGGAAGCAGGTCCCCAAGAGTTGAACAATGATTTATCACGGTTGAACAAGCATGTACTTGACAAATCCCGTAAGACGGTTGGAGTAAAAATTATAATTTGTAGGATCATCGAATAAGTAAATTGTCATTTCAAGCGTCCACCGAGTTGGTGTTACGAATATCCGTATTAATTCCCTTGCACTTTCTCAATAACCACTTTCATCCTACTTTCAACCTCTCCTTCTTTTGACCACTTTTACCGATCGAACTCTCCGAAAACCTGACTTGGAACGGATCTGTAAAATTTAAAGCTGATATCTGCTATTTCGTATCATGTTATCGTTGAGATCATTTTGTACTAAATGATCAGTCTAAGCAGTTGTACTGTAACTTGCTTAGACGAGAAATATAGATACAATATTATTTCCACAGCTCATGACTGCGTAAGCAGTCAACCAGTCCTTGAAGAAATTTCAGTAAACGAAGATTGACTAATGATGTTTATCTCATGCATTAACGATTCCCTGTTCCGGGATATTACAACCACCTACTCAACTCATCACTGGCCCAGGAAGCTGGTCAATATTTTTCCTCAGCTATCCATACGAACAATTTAGTCGCGATATGGAGACGTCCAGAGTGAAGCAATTACACATATCCCTCAGTCACATGCAACTACGGACGATATTTGCTGTAAAAGACATACCGATATATCGAAACAATTAATGACTGCAATCCGTCACTGATGCATTTATAGTACACTGTGAAGACAATGATTAACCTTGATCAGCTTGTCAGCAAGAACGCTATCGCGTACATTTGTGGTGTTGTTGTTCGCACGGAATGGATCTGGAAACTGAAAACGGACCAGTATACTGCCTGGCCGCATGCACGGACAACTTCCAAACTCGTGTGGTCACAAAATCCGCAAACGTCAGCTGCTATCCACTGCCCCGTGACCTTAAACAGCAGTAAATTTGCATGTCTCAAGATAATAAGAAATCGCACACCCCTGTGTCTCTGGCGGTTCGAAATTTCAAATATGCATTCATTAAGCAAAGGAAAGTTAGTATAGATAGCACATTTCCACGCGACTCATTCACACAACGTGCCCACACGCACACACGCAGCAATCGATAAATCAATACCACCAGTACATGAGCCATTTGAACTGATGCTTCGCTGCCATACAACCATGAGGACCTATGAAATAAAGAATAAGTGGAGGAAGAGAAGGGGGATTTACCGGAAAACCTTAATGCCCTTAGCAAACATTCAGGGTCAAGGCATCTACACCTTGTGTAGACAACATACCGTCACAAACAGCTGGCTATCGTGCAAATATGACATGGCATCGGCGAGACAGCTACCTTGCGGCTTTCACTGCCACGCGTCATACTCAGCCATTATCCTGCAGATAACTCAGCACCAAACACACTTTAAACAGGCAATGCGACTAAGAGAAGCAGGAGATGCGTCATTGGTGTCTCTTGCGAGCCATGTCCTGCAATGTTTTGAGTCAAGTACAAGTCGAGTCACGTGGACTCCAGCCCGGAAGAGCAGACGGGCCAACGGCACCCAGCTTGGTCCCCCGTGACTTCAGTTCGCGTTGCCAAGTCAATTTCTGTCCACATCGAGCCTTGCGCCACCATACACCGGGTAGACTGAACAAGATCTTCCTAGGTAAGCGGTGACAAGGCATACGTAGCACGTGCCCAAGCCAAAGCAACTTATTCAGTGCTGTCTGTTGGTCAAGGGAGATAGCGTGATTATTACTACATAGGACTCGCCTACGCAGATCATCGTTGCGGATACGCTGGTGCCACCTGACACGAGCAATGATAGGCAGATAACGATGATCAAAGACTTGAATGCGCCTCAGGTCTTCAGACTAACCACCACTACCATAGAGCAGAACTACCATAGAGCAGAACGGCCCTCACTGTGACCTTGTATACACGGTTTTTCAGACGGAGGGAATGCCCTTCTGTCGTCAAAGATGCCGCAGGTTCAAGAAGGCAGTTCTGGCCTTTGCAATGTGTGAGCGGACGTCAGTTTCTATCCGTCCATTGTTGCTGATGCAGCTGATAAGATAAGTGAATTGATCAACTACCTCGAGTTCCTCGTTACCAAGGATCAAGGGGTCATAAAGTGGCTGGTGGTCCTGCAGCAGCACTTTGTACTTTTAAGGTGCAAGGCGCATGCCTAATAATGGGACCACTCTAGACAGGCTATTCAGGGTTGATTGTGCCGCCGCAACATGGTCGAAAAGCAAGACGATATTGTCCGTATAATCTAAGTCAACTAACCTTTCACCAGGCGGTACTTCAACGCTTACATCATGAGATTCCGCAAGGGAACACTCCATGATAGAATCCACGACGAAATTGAACAAAAATGGGGAAATCGGACAACCCTGACGAACGCCACGATGTGAAGACAAGTGTGGCGGATACGAAGACACTGCATGAGACGCAGAGAGTGCTTGCTCAGTTGCCGGAGCCGACGGGATCCCGACTGAAGTATTGAAACACGGCGGACCCGCGTAGGTGACTGCGCCACACCACTTGGTGCAACGTGCGTGGATTGAGAAGGAGGTGCCTGCTGCGCTGAAGGATATCCTTGTGCTACCAGTGTACCTTGATAAAAGGAGCAAGCAATGTTGCACGAATTATTGTGGCATCAACTTGCTGAGTTGTGTGGGCAAGGTGGTTGCCCGAATCCTGCTCAACCGCGCCAGTCAGGTTGTGGAACCTAACGTGGCGGAAGAGCAGTGTGGATTCCGTTCGGGTCACAGCACTATAGGTATGGTGTTTGCGGCTCGCCAGTTGCAGGAGAAGTGCAAAGAACGACACCAGCCATTGTACTCGCTTTTTGTTGATTTCACCAAGGCATTTGATACGGTGAACAGCGAGGCATTGTCACTGGTGTTGGGTAAGTTTGGTTGCCCGCGTAAGTTTGTAAGTTTACTTGAATGTCTGCACAGTGGTATGCGAGCGAGGGTGCAGCTGAGTGGAGAGACCTCGGATGACTTTGCAGTTGTCTCTGGTGTGAAGCAAGGCTGGGCCTTAGCTCCTGCCCTGTTTAATATATATCTTCATTCAATGATGACTTGTGCTTTAGCTGCCGCTTGTGCTTACGGTGTTCGTGTGGAGCACCGTATTCATTGTGGGTTGCTGAACATCCGTCGTTTTGGTACGAGCACCCTAGTTCGTGAGACAACTATTCGTACGTTGCTGTTTGCTGACGACTATACATGCAATATATATATATATATATATATATATATATATATATATATATATATATATATATATATATATATATATATATATATATATATATATATATATATATATATATATATATATATATATATATATATATATATATATATATATAGCCTGTCGGCATCCGTATCTGTGGCCTAAATGGGGACAGCCACAAGACGCCTGCGCCTACAAAGGGGACCATGGGTAGCTTGCGTTGCACCACCCACAGTTCCACACACACGCTATATCCGGTGTAAAC
>CALYDF020007352.1:0-12337 GCA_944474145.2 Dicrocoelium dendriticum | reverse complement strand
ATGGTGCTGTGGCGCGTAAATATTAGTCATAACTGTTGTGTCAAGCTACAAGTTGGGGGTAATTTCGCCATGTAGTGATCCATGAGCACAGGAGCCCAAGCAAAGTTTTGGTGCAATCAATGATCATTACGAAGTCGGGATTCTCAGTGCTACATCAAAGCATTCTTCATAGTGAAATCAGTTGCAAAGGCTGGATGTAGAAGGCTGAGGACTGCGTCATTGTGAACTGTTTAGCTGTGACTTTATTTTGTGGTGAGTCACATCCGCCACGTTGCAGTGTTGTTAAGCGGACATTTGTGGCTCTTTATAGGGAGGACGCTTGTCAGGCGAAAACCCACCACGTCCTGGAACACTGCCGTAGCTTCCGTAGAACATTAGTGCTAGTCATTTAGCAACGTATAGACCGATTTTGCATTTTATTATTCGCAGTCGGTCGACAGCCAAAATCCTTCCTTGGTTGGCCGAATGGCTTAGTAATGATCCGGCAGTAGTCGTTAAAGCCGGTCAGTGATGTAAAAGGGTCGTAGAGTCGAATGATAATGATGCAGGTGAGGAAACACCTTGTTAATATAGGTCGGATTTTTCTGTTATATTATTGTCCGGCTCGCAAACCGTGTCCAGCTATCCACGCTGGACATGTCATGGAGAAGTGAGTGCAGTTGTTTCTTGTGGTTGAATATGTCCGTAACAGGCGAAAATGCCATTATCCGCAAAGTGGATTCGAAATTCCTTCAAATGTAAGTATGATTGTCTCCATGACCAAGTGGAAACTCCATGGAAGGCCATCAGAAAAGCCACTTATACGAGCGCACCGCTGTCCGTGAAATGATGTCAGAAAAGCTCCAGGTGACTGGAGAATCGGGTTGTTTGAGGCAGATGAAGGTAATCATGCCAGAATTGGCTGTCTTCGGTAGTGAAACAGGGGATCCATGTAAATATATTATTCCAGGTGAGCAAATTGTTCTACTGTGAGTATGATGTGAGCTAAACCCATTTGTTCAGGATCCGTAAAGCTAGCGT
The DNA here is from genome assembly GCA_944474145.2 of Dicrocoelium dendriticum. Classification (NCBI taxonomy): domain Eukaryota; kingdom Metazoa; phylum Platyhelminthes; class Trematoda; order Plagiorchiida; family Dicrocoeliidae; genus Dicrocoelium; species Dicrocoelium dendriticum. The sequence continues at coordinate 11,317 of CALYDF020007352.1, read as the reverse complement.
CTCCGGAATGGCGGAAAGAACTCCATTTGGAACGATCTATGGGTTCTTCGCCCCACGGAGAAAGGATCAAGCGTTTATATCAGCTGGCTACTGAGGATGGGTCGAGCAGTCCCAGTGGATAAACCTTCTTGTTTTGGCGGATGTAACTGTGGAGATCTCGGGTGGTTCTGCTTACTTCTTATATGGATTTTACAAGCCCCCCATTTAATTGCATATTACAAATAATGTGGCTTCTCGAGCTTCTTCACCGGTTAACACTCAACAACGCTACTATTACCGTTTTGCTTTTCTGCATGCTTTCATTTATTTTAGGTTGCGGATTCCATGCTATCCCCGTTGCAGCGAATGATATTTTATAAGAATTAAGCACTAACGAACAACTACAACACATCATGCGTGGTGTGCCTAAATTATACATTTCCTACAACGTTTCAGTACTTTTGCATTCATATGCTACTTCTAATAGCCTTACGTATATTAGGCGACTAACATAATCGCCTTTTAACAAGCCCTTGTAATATCAGTACTTCGCGGCAATTACTCAGTTTGGAATTTTCAGGGATGTGTTACCATGGTTACGGTAAACTAATTTAGTGCAAAGGTTACCTTATTGCCACACCTTATAAACATGCGCAGTGCATTCAATTTTACTATTGAAACCATAATAATTAATTACTAAGACTCGCGATTGCCTTCCAGATGCCTGCTGTTCCGTTTCACCTTGGCCAGTAACCAATTTTCCGCCACTGGTTAGAGCCCAGCTCCCGTAGGAAGCGGCTAAGGAAGCACGGAAGGGTGCGATGGCCACTAGCGGCACAGCAAACAGTGTGAATTCAAGATGGCGAAACTATCCGATTGGCTGCATGGACGTGATTGGAATTGCGTAGCGATGTGTACTTTCTTGTCTGCATAACCTGAAAATCGGTGTTTAAATGCACCAGTATGATGGTTACTATTGGTAATTGTCGGTAGCAAACTGAGAAGGACGAACTGTTACTATCAGGTGGGTAAAAATCATGCAAGTTCATTGTTTCTTCATTGGAAAACGAAACAATAAGCTGGTATTTCTCTGGCAATCAAACTGATTGTCCATTCATTGAGGCATACCGATAGGATCATTTTCGCATGCAGAAGAACCTGAACGATATTCTGGAAAGTTCTGTGACGGTATTATGATACATAGAAGGGTAATAGATGGTGACAGGTAACAGTGAAATGTCAAGTAATGGAAGTAATACACCAGCTGTTTAGACATAGATAGACATATCGGTTTACGAAGAAGTGAAGGAGCTGTCAAGCGCCTCTCTTTTGCTCTGTACTACTCAGTGAACTCAAGGATTAACCGCACTAACAGTTAGAAGACTAACCGTCATCGTGAGCCGAATACATCGAGCAATGTGAACGTAACTGTAATGTATGCTGTACGGGAGGTAAGTCAATATTGGTGATGGCCAATGGAATAGACATACACTGTGGGAGAAGTAAGTTTAGTAAAGAATATTCTTTAAATGATACTAAGAAATGCAACACGGTACCACAGTACTAGGTGCTGGCATCGAATCGCTTGCTAGACTTCAGATATCCCACACGATTAGAGACGAGCAGTCCTGATATGTAGCTCACATTTATTTCTCACCGCTTGGTAGCTTCCGCAGTGGTTGTTTATGAAGCCATTTGGTAAATTCGGCAGCACTTACAGCGTTTCCTGAACAGGTATTTACCGGTGCGATCTATCCAAGGAGGGTGCGCCCTTGTCCTCCTATCATAATGCGATCAGCGTAGCAGACTTCAGGTAGGTTAAAGCCACCTATTGGCAGGCTCAGTAAGAATGTGTTCAATACCGTCCAGGGAGATACTTCCAGGACGTCGATATGCCACTACAACCGTAAACTGAGTAGAGGAAGTGCACCCCGCAGTCCGCAAGGCCTCACTAGTTTTGTGCACGTGTTGAGTGTAATTATAACAATGCCAGTCCACAGTCACCTAAAGCACGTGATGAAGGAATGAACGTGTTGGCAAGTCAGGTGATGAAGGGCCAGGGGCATCACAAGCCTAGTGGATGGCATTTTGGATGATGCGGAGATGAGCCAGAGGCCAGGGTGGAGACGGAAATTTGGAAGCTTGGGGCACTACGGCTTCACAAGTTACATAGGTCTCGCAGCACTATCACCAGGAACGTAGGTCTCGTGGCCTCTATACATGTCATCACAGACCTGGTGCACCGGTGATACAGTAGCCTACATAGGTCTCGTTGCACTCTCACCAAGAGTGGCGGTCTTGGAGCCACTATATACATCGGCACAGACCTGGTGCAATGGTGATGTAGTAGCCCACATAGATCTCGTGGCACTATCACCAAGAATGCATTATATTATGCTATACTACAAACTGTACATATCAGCCACAACTCTCATTGCAAGAGCACCAACAATGTCTGTCAAGAGGCATCTGTAACCAGTTGTTTAACGGCACGGGGACGATGCGGATATGATACCAGGCATATACTAACGGAACTGTCAAGAAATGTATCGGCACAGATAAGGTTTCCGGGAACGTTGTCGTTCAGACCCATTCAAAGTGCTCACGCAAATGTGCCGGACACGTCATATGCGTCACGTCAACACAGCGGATTACTAAGGATTGGGGTAAAAGTAGTGTACCTAAAGGAAAGCATTATGAATAAGGAAAACATGGGGTTTGAGGCCAAGTTATACAGCAATTGGGCCATGCCTGGGAGGAGTCCAGAGCCACCATCTGATTCATTTGACGAATGTTCCAATCACTGCCGTCAACCGAGTAGTTGCATCGGGTTGGCAAAGGGCAAGCACACGGAAACGAAACAGGTGGTGGCCCTAAGAAGGGCCACGTTTGCGTTCTCACAGGCTGGCCTTTAAGCAGTTAGGCAACGTCGTAATCATCGGCTGCAGTGGTTTAATGACAATGGCGCAGCACTTACTGTCTGGTAGGCAAAGCATGAAAGTTCTCATTAAAACGGTGGCCTTTCCTGCAAACGGTCCATTTGCAGTGGAAGCTAGATCTACACTGAGGAGGATGCAAGTAACAGTATATTATGACATACTCAAATGCAACTTTGCAAATAGGTTGCAGCTCCGCCGAAATGTTCGTGCCGTTTTGCAAGCGCATAGGCATACCGGGTGCGTTGTCCGTACTCTGTGACGCTTATGCATAACTGCAACAAGGTACCACGCCACAACCATTCGAAGTATCTGAGCGGAGGTAAAATAGCTACTTAAAAGCGCTTGCCTTCGTCCGCAAAGGAAGTAGATGGGATGGATGATATTGTTATATTCGGAGATGATGTAGGGCGTGAAGCTGAAACTAACCTACTTGATTCCAACTCACGGAGGTCACTGCTATATGCCGGCTCCTTGGTAAGTGTAACTGCTACTATGTCCCTGGAGCAATCTTCGTAAACGTCGAGTTTGTTCTCCACCAAGCATTTACGGTGGTACAGTAGCCGGTTGTGCACGCAGTGAACGCCCGGACCTGCAACAGCTTCACTGCAAGCGAAGCAGAAAGTAGTCAACGTACCGGCTTTGTGCCACCACGGTTTCTTATACGATGGTTGACAGTGTGGCTTATCACTTCCGACGGACGCACCTGGTGCTACTTTTATAACCTCACTTTTGCTTAATAATGCTCTCGATGAACCCGGATACCGAACTGGGGTTCACGTCCTCCAGGCATTTAAGCCGAGCAAGCAGTTTTGATACGTTGGAATTGGGCTGCCTTGAGATCGCTACCTTTAAAATCTAAAGCAACATTGACTCCACCGGCATGTTGTAATTCGCTAACCATCGACTACGAATAGGTAAGTCGTCTAAAAAGGAATGAAAACATTCGCTGTTTTACCCACCGGATGTTGATTTTCCTTATATAACATAAGTGCATGGACGCACAGTGGCCACATTTGCCCGTAAAATGCGCAGGTGCACGTGCCACGTATCATATCGATGATGCTAAGCTTAAACAACAACCTGCTGAAGCAGGAACACACAATATGGCATACCGGTCCCGCTCGAATGTAGGAGTACACGTCACCGAACTTGGGTGTTGCCAGATGACGCATAACCAGGGAGCCAGCGTACGTTGTTAGACGGCCTACCAGTATCTGCACGTAGGCGTTACTTTCATCTTCAAGCACCTGGTGTATGTCACAGAAGTATGTACACTGCAGCTGAAATTCTTTCAGTAAAACCTCAGACAGCTTCCACACTTTACTCACAGCCATAGCAAGGCGGTCGGAAGCATGGGTTATTCTCTTCAATCTAAGCTTGGCATTCTCGACACGGTTGTTGGTGGTGTTCCTAAACTGCACCGGTCCCACTTGAGCGTAGTTCGCACAGGACCGCTTAATGAACATCCAGTGGTACGTTAGATATCGTACAAACTGAGGATCCGTCTTCTGAAGTAGGCTAAGATCCTGCTGGAACCTAGAACATTGTGAATGTCGGAAAAGTAGCATACTCGGTCTCCGTATCAATTGTAGCCATACGGTGAAATAAATAACGTGTGCGGAAGATATTAGCCTACAGAACGGAATAAAAGAATCGCTTGACTAAAGTGCTTTCGAGCGGCCTCGCGAATATAAAAGTAGCACAGCAGGTTGTCACAATGTAATACTGCTTGTGCTGCGCGCATTTTAGCGGCCATTTTGTCCATAACGAAACTTTGTACGGAGAAACCATGGCCCAGGGCATTACGAAATAAACCAAATAAGTTTACTAACGATCTGAACTTTTCCTTACGCACAGCCCCATAAAAAGCTGTTACCAAGAATTGGTACAACTTGAAACGGTAGCAAAATTTAACGACGAATATCATACGTACCCAAGGCGGTTGGTGCCATGCGCTGCATCCACGTAAACAGGGTGTGGAAATAGCCGAACCATTTGAATTTGCTGCTTATGAGCAAAGCACACATGCGTAAGGAAGCCTTTTCAGAAACGGATTGCAGAAAACCATCCTGTTCCACGCAGTAAAGGGCCTGCCGCAAAGTGACTAGCAATAATAACATGACATATCACCTACATGACACGAGCGAGCGCACCTTGCGGCGTACACCACGGACGTCGTCGTTGGTGACTTGTTTCCCGAATGCATTCACGATATATTGCTTTATGTCGCACGTAGGGATGCTGTGCCGAAAAAGTCAGCAGATTGATTGCATTCCTCCTCCGTAAGTCGCCGGTTTAGAGGGTGCCTCCCGAAAAGAAAGCGGTTGCATGGATGGTTGTGGGACAGATAGAATGTCAGCACTTTAGCTTACGGCCACCCCGAGCAAACTTGACACGAGCACTGCAACCGGTGTCTCGAGAACTGAATTAAACGGTCAACAACATTATCAACCACATACTAGACTCAAAATATTCCTTTGCTCCTTGATTTACAGCGCTTACAGCCACGCGTTTATAAAAAGTGCGATCATACCTCACGCTATGATACGTGCTTCTTTTGCTACTACAACAAACAAACTTGAAGTTGTTGCGATGCATAAATGAAGTAAACAGCGCATAGAATGCATCCAAGCTTTGCAACGAATGTTCAAGAAAGATGCACCTGAAGTCAGCCACCTTGGTTACAATTCTAAATAACAGCTAAAGACGACCAATTTCATTAGACCTCACTTAACGCAGCAAAGAATCTCATTTACAGAGATATCCACTGGTTTTTGGAATATACTTGACGTAGTGGTGTTTTAGGTTTTAAACTTGATATAACTTATTTTTTATTGCGCACGTCTCTTGCGGTTCATACTGTGCCACTACATGGCACCGAAGAGTGCCGGAAAGGAATGTGAGTTTACTGAGAACCGGAAACACAACCGCTCGACTTCTTACCTGTTAACGTGTTCCTGTGGCACCCGCGTACCGGCTATGCTACCGCGTAATGCTCAAATAGTAAGAATAAGAACTACATCAAGTAGGTTGCGTTGAGTTGTGTGATGCCAGGTAGCGTGGTCCTCAGCTCAGAATGGAGTTAGCCAGCGATGGCTTAACTGAGATAGACCATTTACCAAGTGGGTCCAACACGCTAGGTTATAGTACGTTGCTAGCACATGAAGTCCTTTTTCCGGCCATCGTAGTCCTTCAAAAGGCTTTCAAAGTCCTTCAGATAACCAAGGGTGGCTACTTGAACTACTGGAGATTCCAGCCGTGTGTGTACATATATGTGTATGATTTGTTAAATGATAAGTAAGGGTATTATATAATAGCCGTTTTTGTCTGTGCAACATAAGCTGAAGAATTCTTAGAAAGCATCATCTCCCGACTTGTTGAAAGTTGTAGTTTCTCACGGCACTGCTCAGTTTCATTGCCAATTCTGCTCCACTGTAGTGGACTTCTTTTTCGGTCATGTATTATCAACAGCTCAAGAACAGTTTGACTGGGTGAGAGGCTCTGAAGCGTTGATCTAATGTTATATCCGAGCCTCAGGTTTGAATGGCCAAACAAAGGCATGCACCAGGACACAAAGAAGTAAGCTAAGAAAGGTTCATCAGAAGTTTAAATAACTAACTAAACAAATAGGTCTATTTCTAGACTGGTTAGAGGCTGCACCCTTAAAGGTTCAGATGTATCTTGCCATTAATCCTAGGCTCTTGCATGGAAGTAGGAAAAATACGAGTATATGTTCCTCATTGGCAATTATAAATGCATTGGCCTTGTTTGGTGTACAGCTGATGAGGTCGCAGGCGCCCACCTTGAAAGTTTTCTGGTTCCTTTGGGCGATATTGAGCTCCTTGATCTTTTGTTGTGAAAGTTATGTAGAGCCGTAGTTGTACCGCTTTTCTTTGGAACAGGATGCAATTCACCAAACTTTACTTTAAATGCATTGGACTTGTTTTGGCCCGCTCGGTGGCCACCATTATTGGTGCGCACCTGGAGGTCATGGGAATGGCGGAGTTATAAGGGATACGAAAAGTTAAAAAATAATTACGAGAAAGGCAGATGAAGATAAAAAGGATTCGTTAAGAGACATACCAAGGCGGCGTGCTTCACTAGAAAAATAAAATGTAACAAAAAATATAACCAACCTTTCTTGAGCTGGTATTGCTTTCTGGCGCGAAATTTCAACCTGAGGAATCTCAAAAAAGAAAAACCTTTTTTAAAGCTAGAATACCGCGTAAAGTAGCACAAAATTAGGCTGCTCACGACAAGTTTTAACCGCTGATTACATTGAAAGTAACAAGATGTAATACACACAGTAGTTTGCGAGTTATTCGTAAGCAGATAGCAGAAAATGAAAAATAAAAAGTTAGCGAGGCGGTGTACGTTCTAAATAGGCATAGCTATCTAAAAATGCCCTAAATAGCAGTTAATACCCTGTAACAACTAGGGACTTTGCAGGTGGCCGAAAAGTACACTTTGCAGGCATACAAGGCAAATACCAACCCTTAAGATTAAAAATAAAGCATCGGAAGATGACTAGCTAGACAGTAATAGTATGGTGCTTGTCAAGCTCGAAGTACTGACGTCCTTTTCTAAGCCCGCGGACAAAGTCCGGTTTCGTCCGTGTGCCTCATACAAACCACTTACTGCCCTTTTACATGAGAAGTGTATGGTTTCATAGTATTTAGGATGGATTTACTCATCAAGCGACGGAAGCTTAAGGTCACTGCAATGCTATTAGCATGTGGATTACATATAAGAAAGCGCTTAAATGTTTGCATCGTAATACTGCTTTCGTTATGTTACTCACGTTAGTGTTATTGCGCACGGTTATAAAATTTTTACGGTTGTGCCATAGCTTGTTTTGGTTATCGCCCTAAGACAAACGTTGTGCATTTTGAAAATAAGTTAGGCAATTATTGGTGGCATACGTGGATTAGTTAATTGTGTTGCTCCCGGTTGCAATGCGCACATCGGCTTACTTATTTTGGTAGCGCTATTGCAACGCGTTTGCTTATATTTACTGAGAAATGTTGCTGTGCGTGTACCTAGTCACCGTGAACGTCACGCTTGATGTTCAGCCTTTGTAAGGTGATTATTACTCTGCCTAAGGACTGCACATTGCGTGATGTGACATTGTGTACGCTGACGCTCCAAGCAAAGCGATTGTCGAGTGAAGGATATGGACAATGATATTCCAACGCCTGACAACGGTCTGCGCTATTGCCAGATACCGGTGCTTTCTCATCGTCCTACGTTATCGTGGTGTACCTCAGATACGTAAGCACAGGGCTTGTGTAAATGTGTGGGACATGGTTTCGAATTTTCCTCCTGTGTTCTTGTGTGATATGGTTTCGAAATTTCATACTGACTACATGCATTGCGCATTCTTAGGAGTGGTGTTACGTAGAAGCAGTTTGTAGACAGAGGCAGCCGCACGGAAGAAATGCACTTTGACAAATGATACATTGTGTGCTGTTGCTTCTATTGATGGCAAATAAGAGCGCAAGGCCGAGGTATATCCATGTTTAAATGTTGCAAAGCTACAGGATTTAGGTACTTCGTTTTATACGAAGCTCAGGAAAGGGTGTTACACGTCTTACCGGGTGGTTATTACGGACCTTTTAAATCGGGTGGAAATATGATTTTTCTGTCAACGACGGTTACATAAACAGTACTGGTGTTTTGCAAAATGGCTGATACTTGAGTTCATATACGGGTGCTACCACATGTACGGTAAAGACCGCGAATTGGCCACTGAACTACGTTGCCCAATCACATGCTTATTACATTATAGCTGGACAGCTATACCTTAGTAATGGAAAGAGACAATCTCCTGTCTTATTTTTTAAGGAGGTGATAGTGCTCCACCCGGGAAATACTGGCTTGTCAGCACAAAAAGAGTAGTGGTTAAGTTGTTTGAAAACTCATCAGGGGTTTGCGGCATAATCACTTGAACAAATGTAATCTTCTCAATGCTGCACAGCACAGTTTGTGCAAAGGATTTTTGTGTCTGACCAATTTACTTTTTCTCCTGAAAGCTACGCTGAGGCAACAGACAGCGGTAATGCCATCAACCTTAGTATTATCATCACATATCTGATATTCCTGCTCATCTTTCAACATACCTTTCACTTTTCTAACCACACGAACCGGCCTGGTAGGGAGCGCGGACAGAGTTCACAACGCCACAGGGAGAGAGGTTTATCTCCAGGGCTGCGAGACGAGCTGTTAGCGTAATGTTGAGAGGCTGTCTGTTTTTAATCGTCTCGGCCTTCGTAGCTTTGCAGGGTGTACGATGGCAACTCACACTAGTAATAAAGCCATTCGATAAAGGATTATCAGAGCAGGTAGACGTTGCCAGCCATTGAGCAGTATGCTTTCTCTGTGCAGACTTCAGTGTCTTGGGCATGTTCGTTGCACGTCTACTCATAGCTTACCGCGCCGTGCTCGTTTCGCGCATGCAAAAGTAGGCCGGAAGCGAAAGCAAGTGGCCAAAGTATGAGTTGGGCCAGGAATATGAACGGACTAACGTAAAAGTTAGCAGTGGTAGGGCGTTGTGGGCTTCCTGGCTAGAGTGAGAGGGAATCGGAACACACATGGCTGGAAACGCTATCGGTTATGGCAAAAACGCTTGCACAATGGCGGACTTGTTTTGACGCTATTTCCAAACACATCGGCTGTTTACACCTCTATGGACAATGACGTACGAACGGCTACCTCTTGAACGCTATTAACGGATGCAGATACTTTTTATAGTCCAAAGTTTCTTATAATCCTCCACCTTAACATACAAGAAAATAGCGTCCACGCACGATGCACAAAGATCCAAAAGCCTGGATGAAGCGGTAGCGCGCCAAGGTGAAAGTTACACATTTATTAGTCAGGACAGTCAAGTAGCCGCTTCCACGTCCATATCACAATTGCCTCAAACATTGATAATCAAGGAACAGGAGCGGAGTGTAACTAAGGATGTCATGTATGGTTTACGACGGGTGGTAAAGTGCACAAGAGCAAGCTTTTCGTCCGTAAACCATCTGCTTGTTTATCTGCGCAAGAGTGTGCTTATACTGCCTGAAGGTTACAGAACCCTGATGGAAACCCTGAGCATACGCTGACAATAGCTGTATGTACGGTGGCATATGGCTACATTGGGCTGTTGCGGGGCGTAATCAGTTTTTACCAGAAGGCAGGCATTCCGCTGCCGGAGGTGGTTGGGTTGCAACTGCACATAGACGCCTTCGGCCCTTACAATTCTTCACAAATGCCGACGTGGCCAAATTAGTGTCGATGGAATGATCCGGTGAAGATCATTCCCATTGTTGTCTTGTTTATAGTGATCCAAAAAACCCGATTATGTGAATCAATTGCTGAGCCCCTTATGTTATGCATGCAAGATATGTGGACCACGGCTTTCACGGTTAACGGATGCTCAAGGCCCATATCAGTAGAGCTGTCAGATGTGGTACTGACGCGTATGCACGATCATACGTGAAGAGGAACAAGGCACAGTCGGGCTGCAGCAGTTGCAGTACGTACAGCAAGGCACATAGGTACAACAGTAGGTTACAATCCCAGAAAGTACATGCCGGCTTAGGTCTCATAAATCGAGCTGGACACGGATACGACCATTAAAGTCTACTTTTTCGTACCTAGGTATAGATATGGAATCCAAAGTTCCAATAGCCTACATGCATTGCCGGTGCTTAGGAGTCGTGTTATGTATAATCATATTATGGACAGGCACACTGGCACCAGAGTAGTTGCAATTGCGAAACCATACATTACGTGCAATAGATGCATCACTGTTAACAAATAAGAGGGCCTGGCCATGTGATGTTCCAAGGCGTTGCAGTAGTATCATCATGTTTGAGGACTGGAAGGCATCCGCATTTCGGCAATTTCTTTTATGTGAGACACCTGCAATCTTACTGCACGTACTACCTGGTGATTTGTACGACAAGGTTTTACACCTTCGTCTAAGTATATACGGTTTGTACTACCCTCTTTTACACCAAAGTACAATACATTTATGAACCGGCTGCTGCTTAACTTCATACACGGCTACTTCCACCTGTACGGCAAAGGAGAGAGGACGTCCGATATTCACTGTGTTAGCCATCTAGCCTTGGACGAGCAGACACAGGGAATGCTGGACGGGTTTACCGCATTTGCATCGATAAATAAATAAAGAAATCTGTATCCTGTAGCAACATTTTGAATCGGGTAGTTCGTAACGCGGGAAACCCTGTGGCTCTACTTGTGCGACGGTGCTTAGCATATGCAGCCGTCGGCGCCACCCCGCGTTTGCCTGCGTTCTCAGGAATAAGTTCGCAGCCGCTTGGTGTAATACGTCGTGAAGCGTTTCCTTTGGATGGTACGACTTGCGCAACAAGCCCACCCGACAA
>CALYDF020007351.1:0-12593 GCA_944474145.2 Dicrocoelium dendriticum | reverse complement strand
CCTCTCTTACTTCACGTAACTGACATAGGTGGGACAGCTAATGTAAGGAACATGGGCATTAAATTGGTGGACCAAGGTGATTTTTCGGGTGTTTTTCCTTTTAGACCCATCAAGCAGTCGGGGCACCCCCACTAACTCCTGGATCAGCGACCCGCACAAGAAAAATCATCTACGGGATGCATCCTATCGTTCCAGTCCCACTTGAACCTGAACTAGAACTTGCCCGAATAACAAACTTTTATTCGCTCCATAAAACATCCGTTCACACTTCACCTGTATTTACCATTTTCCTGCTTTTGATTATGTAGTGACCTTCAACTGCACCTGTAGTAATCACTTTAATTTAGCATAACCATATACTATTAACTTATATTTCCAATACCGTAATGCCACCAGAATTAATAATATACAATGCAGTCACTCAAGCGATTTTGGATGTCACTGAGAAAAATGTATGCGAAACCCTTTCCCGCCAGTACAGAATTTAGCCCTTTCACGTACTATACGCCTAGTATCGGACCGGGATTCTAAGCAAAGTGTTATGTGCAGAATTTGGTGATGGTGGTATGGTACGCCATGCTAAATGTGTACCATGTCGCTTATTGATGTTGTATGTTGTATAAGGAAGAGTTGCATGAGCATTTAGGGTACGTGGTAATATAAAAGTTTGTGGATTTTAACTCTGTTGTTGTTGTCCAATAGATAACGAAGTGCAGTTTTGAGCAGTGGCGCGTCCTTGGAAGTTGTCATCATGGTGGACGATCTTCCTTCGTTTAATCGTTTGGTGATGTTATATTCGCGAACATTTGCGGACATGGAACAGGATGTGAAGAAATTTCAGCAGGCTACTGCGACGGCCTTTTATAAGCGGTCAGTGGTTACTCGAACTCGGTACAAACGGATGACGGGGATGATTTGCCAAAAGGGTATCCATACCAATATGTGCATTACCAGTGTGTGCAAGGTACTCCGCGGAACGTTCGTGGTAAACGGTAAGTATGGTATTGATAATGCTGCGACATGAACAAATAGTTATAGAATGCTGAACTGCAAAGCATGGTTTTCCATAGTATTGTGCTACTGCATACGTTGGCGGGGGAACTAAGTGGACCGCTGACGGTGGTGCTTCAGAAGTCACTTGAGAGCTGTACAATACCTTCTGAATGGAAGAAGTCTGTCCTCTGCCCTCTCTTCAAAAATGGCGACAGCAGTCTGTCAGCCAATTATAGGCCAGCTAGTCTGAATTGCATCGTGGTCAAAACGCTCGGAAAGCTGGTAAGAGATTAGTTGAAACGACACCTGAATAGATTAGATCTACTCAGTTATGCGCAATATGGATCCCGGAAAGGGTTTTCGTGTCTGACGAATTTGTTGGTTGCTCGTGAAGCTTGGGCCGCGGCAGTGGACGATGGCCGCGTAGTGGAGGTGCTTTTCATAGACTTCTCGAAAGCATTTGATAAGGTGCCTTACTTGAGGCTATCGCAAATCTGAGGTCCTACGGCGTATCTGGCCGCGCCCATCACTGGGTATTTGCGTTCTTGCAGGGAAGTAAGCAGTGTGCATGTGTGGGTCGCAGATTAGCCTTTAGGTAAGCGGTCCTTAGTGGTGTCCCACGGGGCTCGGTCCTTTGACTGATGCTATTCTCCATCTACGTAAACGATCTCCCTGGAGAGCCTGGGGTATCATCCCTATGGTTTGCGGATGACCTTAAGCTTTGGAATGTTGTAAATGTTCCTGGGGGTCTGAGGCCATACTGCATGCACTGGACAGACTCTGGGACAGGTGAACGTTGTGGATACTGCATATTAATCAGGATAAGTGTTCCGTCATTCGTATAGGAGCAACTTTTCCGCCTTCGAGCTACGTACTCGGTTGGGTTGAACTCCTCCTTATCTCCAACGAGGTAGACCTAGGTGTCCTCCATTCCTCGTCTTGGCATTCCGTTGACTACTGGAAGAAGGCCGCAAGTAGGGGTTTCAGAAGTTTGTGATCAATACGCCGTTCTTTCGGGTTTAACTGCCGACATATTTGTGAAGCTGTTCTTAGCCTTCGCTCGGCCTCACCTGGAATACTGCGTCCAGGCTTGCCCGCCCTGCCTTGTTTGGGACAAAATGGAGCTCGTGAGGGTTTTGATAGTAGGTACAAAATTAGTCGAGGGGTTACGGGGCAATCGTAAACCGAGCGTCTACTTTGCTTGGGTATGTATTCAATGCACTACCGACGGCTTCGAGGAGATCTAATCCTCACTTACCCCATTGTGACAGGAAACGTTGGATCGGACTTGAGCTGGCTATTTAATCAAGATAGGTTGCCTAGTCTTTGCGGTCATCCCATGAGGCTACACAAGCCGCGTTCTGACCAGATGAGGACGGATACTTGGTTATCGCGTAGAGTTATTGAGCCCTAGAACTCGCTTTCAGAAAGTGTTTTCAGTGAACCTACGGTTAAGAGTTTCGAGCTTCAGTTTGACGCTCTTTGGTGGCAACACGAAACCTTTCTCTTCTCATGACAATATCCAGCTTCCAACTTTTGTTAATATTCTGTCATTCTCTTCACTCCGGTGTTATCCTTCATTTTAATGATATTCATTCCCCTTTATCTTTCATTTTCTTTCTACTTCTTTCTTACTTCACGTAACCTACACAGCAAGGACTGCTAGTGCTGGGAACGTGGGCAGTAGTTAGTTGATCAGGATGTGTTTCGGGTGTTTCGTTTTAGATCTATTACAAATTAGCGCCTCATCACTTCCTGGCTCATCGATTTGCTCAAGAAGAAACACACAAGGGATTTTTCTATCGTTGCAGTCCAACTGAATCTGAGGGGTGATTATTACTAGCTTGGTGAAGTGGAGCTGCGGCATAATCATGATTTCCATTTGTGTACTCCATGGCTGTATCCACAGAATTGGCACTTGACCTAAGCTGAGGAGCAAGAGATTGTGAGCCTTATGTCAGTGTTTAGAAGTACTCGTGAGAGTCGTCGGTACATTAACCGGAAGCATGGACGAGTGCTGACAGTAGACGACATATAGACATTGATAAGGTGTCACCGTAAGAAACAGGCGGGGGCGGTGTGCGAGGTGACCGATTTGCTGGAGAAGCATGGCACATGTCGGGTAGTGAGGGAAGGAATCATAGTTAAATATGTATTTTTCGTTCCGTCTTGCATAGAATCCATAACTGCGCGGTATTGTGAAGTGTTGTTGGCCGATGCAACGCACCAGTTGAACTATGGCGGCTATATATTGTGGCACTGTATATTAATAGATGTAACGGGAATTGCGTAGTTGCCAAATGAGACGGCGTACAGTTACAGACTGACGGTGGAATCTATGAAAGAGATGTTGTCTTGCACATCGACATTGCAAACTCTAGTTATGGACAAGTGCATGGCGAAAGTTGGTGCACTGACGTCGGCGTATGCGAAAGCCGCGGTTGTATTTTGCCGTTTTCACGTCACGAAAGATATGTACCGACGTTGTGCACCACTTGCTGGTCTAAATCTACGTGTATGAAACTACCTTCAGCAGTGGCTGAAGTTGTTGGTTTACACCCCTGATGCGCGACATTTCAGCGGGATGCTGCAAACGTTTGCAGGCATGAGTGCGGAATTGTGCCCTTACGTTCATTGTACATGGGTTCCATGAGCATCCTCATGGGCGGCTCATCGTCAGCCCGCGGTATGTTTGCTTGGTTGCGCAACGACGAACAGAGTGGAGAATGAAAATAAACATCTGAAGAAACGGTTGACAGAGCAATCTTCCCTACGTTCCTTATTCACTGTGATTATTGAGAGAGTTGCCTCGTGGATGCAAGACCGGCAAATGGCGATTGGGAGACACAGTGCGACGCCATAAGTTCCACCTGTGGAGCTGTTGCTTGCAACCCCCATGAATCAATTAACCGAAAGTGAGGATTGTTAGCAAACAAATTGGCGTGCTGAAGTAGCGTGCAAGTGAGTAGCAGGAACAATAGCTGATGAGCACGTTGTAGTACAGTCCATGGTTTTGTATTTGGGCTTGATACTACCCGGTTGCCGAAGCCGGAATACGGGGGTGACTTAAGGAACTACACCCCAAGCCTTTGGTTAAATAACCTATCCGCAAGGCAAGGGGGAATTTAAGGAATCGCGCCCATTAAGCGGACCTTCATTCCCCTGGAGCAAGTCACTGCTTGTCCCCCTTTATTCCATCCACATCCCCGGTGAGCAAATACGGACATCGTGGACGTCACACGGCGACAAAAGTGCAAAAGCGCACGGTATCAACCGGTCTGTTAAACAAAGTAAGCACAAGTGAACATCCTGATAAATTATAATTTAGAGACAACAAAGAACTTAGGCGCTTAACATTGATTTTCACCACTATGCCTCCGAACCGCCTACTAGTCGCTAGTCCACCGCCCATGTGAACGTCCACATGACTCCACTTCGAAAGCGTCAGCAGTACGTCATTACTTTATTACCATATACTGATCAGTAACATACGTCCCCTCCGCACCCTAGCTTCTGGTGCACTGCGTTCATGATTGCCCAAATGAGTACCTCACCCAACATCTCGCCGGCATGTCAGTAACCGTACCCCGTCTACTCAATCGTTGTGTCTTTAACACATTCACCAAAGCTTCCCTACTGCAATGATTGCCTTCTCAGTCCCATGATGCTTGCCCGTGCTTCCGCGCTTTATATCCGAACCCGCTTGCAACACCAATGGTATTGAATTTTCACAACTACCCCCAGACACGTCCTCCTGCTCCCGGTGAGTCCGCGATGATGACCACGTCCGCTTTCCCATACCTTCGTGAACCATCCACAGCCCTTTTTATGGCCACCCTCTGCCCCATCGTCTTATGGTGCTTCATTACAAGCCTCTAGTGCCTAGGCATTGGCTTGCATGCAACGTACCACTTGGCGGTTGGTTCAGTAACTAGGTCCGTAATCGTCAACCAGATCCTCTATCACCGTGCTACATTGCACCATCCTTACCATATCACCTCGCTCTCCCTGGCCGCCATGTATTAAGCGGTTTCGGAGCTGCAGGTACCTGATCATGTGCTTGTAACCATTCCCATCAACTGCTATTTTTCAGGTATTCATCCAGTAAAAATTTATGTTGCCACATATGCAGCCTAACAGCTCACTTTGTGAAAACATCCGTGTAACTTGATTACGTAAGTTTACTTTCTGTGGAGCGCACAAGTATTTTTTTCCCATGTTCGTTCGGCACACCATGTACAATTCTCCGTTCCTCAGTGCTTACGCGTTGTGCGTCAAGAGCGCGGAAACCGCTCCCCATAATGTCGTGAATATTTGGAATCGGTAAAGATGTCCGCGTTGCATTTCATGCCATATATCAGAGATTATGCAGCCGAAGGGATGTGAACAGTTCGCATTCCATGATCCAGTACATCAACTTCAGTGTCACATGCATATACCTTGCATCCATATCATATACAACCTACCTTCCGTCCATGATTCTTGAACCACCACTTTAGCCCAAGTCAGTGGCTTCCATCTCAGGAATGATAACGTCCGATATCGCATGCATATTCCCTTAGTCGATATTCAGGGCGGAGGCGTGCAATATCTATGGTGCATACTTTGACAGCAGCCATTCTTATAACACCGGTGTGGGACCTACATACGCCCCTCAGCAAGTCATGTGGAAGCACCTGCTTCTGCTTCCATCGTTTATGTGTTGGTGCACCTGCCAAAGCACTTACATGGAAAGAGTAAAAAACGTTCATGGAGCCGTGTGGCGTTCTACGTACGCTTCACTACCGACCGTAATGATGACACCCATGTGCCGTCAGGCTGCGCTCAATAAACGCCGGTCCACAACGACTGTGCAGCCAACCATATGCCATATCCTTGTACCCATAACGAAACAGATGATATGGGACAAACAGAGGATAACCACGATTATGTATTCAAGGCATGTGCACACAATATTTGAACCTTACCTAGCGGTAATACTGAGGCCAGTGGCTTGGAACATACATGGTCTAAGTAACCACCGTTGATGGAGGGTGGTACAGTTACCGGCGTTATAAATGTTTCTCCGTTGCACATACATAGGCTTAAGTTAGTGGAGCCTAAATAGCTGCCACTTTTTTGCGAGCATGCGTCCTCTCTTATGCCATCTATACTACTTCTCCGTGCAATAGTTATGCGCGCGAGGTAACAAAGGGAGTACTCTACAGTGCCGACAAGCACGCCACGTCTGTGGCAATTACATACGCTTACTAACTATTTTAAAAAGTATTAACTATTTTACTATCCTTATCATCATTATTGTTATGTTGATATCCCCACAAACTATCCAACGGGACTTGTAAAGCAACGCTTCTTAAACCGTATAACTTCATTGTTCAATGTTCATTGAACGCATGGCCCGCATTACTTCGCCCCCAATTCCGTGGATGGGTCCGTAATCCTACAATAGATTCTCTACGCCTCTACTACACCTCCGGTTCTGTAGCATAGCCTATCTACGACGTGAACGAAAAACGCCATTCATTTCTTAGCGTTGTCCCTTGGAAAGCTATGAGAATTCGAACATTCCCAACTTAGACTACAGTAGTGCCATTTGATTTTCTTGCCTGTTCTCACTACTAAACTACCGCCCAAGTAACGCATACGTCTTCCTTTGCTGTGCATGTTTTCGTCATGCGCAACGCTTCCTAAGCCATCGCATTCAGCAACGGGAAATTGATATACACCCGCCTAGTATCTTTTGTAATCTACCCACCGTGTTGCAAGCGCTTATTAT
This sequence comes from Dicrocoelium dendriticum, assembly GCA_944474145.2. Taxonomy (NCBI): domain Eukaryota; kingdom Metazoa; phylum Platyhelminthes; class Trematoda; order Plagiorchiida; family Dicrocoeliidae; genus Dicrocoelium; species Dicrocoelium dendriticum. The sequence goes on along the minus strand of CALYDF020007351.1, from coordinate 5,824 downwards.
TCGACCCATAAATCTTCACCACACCGCGTCCTTGCGTGTGCTAATAGGCCTTCCAATGCTATATACGCTACTCACTCAAGTTAACAATGCGTGTATATTATCCTAGAAATTATCACCAATTTCGTTATTCGGTATTCATCAAGTGTGTCACAGTGAGCACATTTACGCTGACATACAATACATGCTTACCTGCTCATTAACTTTTAGAAAGTTTCAATGTTGTTGCTCACCCGAGCTCAGTATGCAGGCCTACATCGCAGTTGCCAAGTGCAGGTAGCAACAATCATGCCCATAGCCTGTTCTTGTGCTATCTGCTGATTACCAGCGTTGACATTCCACGGACGAAACAGGCCTGCACACATAGGAAATACACCCAAATATCGATAGAGGAAAGCGGTATGACATTTCCCCATGTAAGTCATAATTGTAAACATTCATACGCACCCATTAATAAAACAGGCTTAAATGTATGTACATGTGTTATCATGCATGGCCATATCAATGTATATATATATATATGTATATATTTATTTATATATATATGCATATAGATATAGCTTCTTCACTTTTGTCTGCGGGCAAATACTTATCTTCATAGTATATTGCACCATTTTTCCTCATTTCTATTAACCTACTAGGTATGATTCGGACGACCCACATATATCCCTACTACCTGTGAGTGCTACGCGGTAACTCAACATTTTGGCGTGCTATACTGATTGAGATTTTTATTTGACTTAACGTGGAAAACAGTGTTTGAATAAACACTTGAAAGGAAATTTGACTATTGTCGGATTTCCTCTGATCCAAGATATTTTGGATCGATTAAAGCGGTTCTGGTCAAAGCGTCTTTGGCGCATACTGCTAATTTTTCTAGTTTTTCTCAGTTTTAACCCCGTTTTGCACCCAGTGTTTTTGCCTTTTTATTGTGGGCGTTTAACTATTGCGTACGTGTTATTATCACTCTGTTTTTCACTATGTCAGTCTTGCAATGCACCGAGGCTGTTGTTCCTGATGGCTCGGATTCTGAGGTGATCGCAATTTGTGGCGGTCCAAGCTGCAATATACCAGTAACTGACGATTCAGGCGGTATGCAATGCGATGTCTGCAACCGATGGGACCATTAGCTATGTACGGAGCTAAATACCGAGCAGTACGCAGCGCTGGCCTCTAGCGAATTTGCTGTTCAGTTGTGCCAATTGCTGCAGCCGCCGGCAGGGCCGCACAGCCTTTCGTACGAGGGGTGAATCTCTTGATACCCGGCTGCGAAATGTAGAGCGTACGTTCTCGATGCTCTCTGATCTTTGCTTTAAGATTGATCTGATTATGACGACGCTACCGGTCTCCAACAAAGCAGATTTGATCGCTTACACTGATCAACTTGTGGCACCTATCATTATGTCACCGGTCCAGATGGCTACCGACCACCAAAATGAAGCAGATTCGGACGTCGTATCTAAGCCTACGCTGATCGACGCCGAGTTGCTGGTTCAAGGGTCTTTTCAAGTTAAGCGAAGAAGAGCCAGGAAACCTCGTAAGCTCTCTGATAAACAAGAAGTTGTTGTCTCGGCACCGGAAACAAGCCGTGTCGTTACTTGGCAAACCGTCTGACGGTTGTGTGAAGACGAAGATCCCAACACGCACTACCTGTCAGCCGAAGATGCCGGAAATCTTGGTTCTCACCGAGAAGACATATTCTGAATGTGTGCTTGATTCTGCTCAAAGTAAAAAAGCCTCAGTTGACCCTGCTCCTGTTATCAAGAAGAAAAAGCAGACAAAATCTGCCATAAAGCCTTCCAGTGAAATCGATGACCCTAACAAAAGTGAGACATCGACAATGGAACGAAAAACATACGCTGCCGTTGCTACATCATCGAAGGGGCTAAAGACAGTTCCAGCACCATTAGTGAAGCAACCTGCTCCGAGTGCCGAATCAAAGACCCTTGGGGTTAATGCACCCCGTAGTGGCGATTCTTTCACGGATAGTAGCATTATATTCCGTATCGCGGCTGAATTTACTGCTGTCCTTCCTGCTGCTCGCAAGTTTGAGGACCTTCAATGGTTTAAAATGTGCGTAACGAAGCTTCTTCCACCTGGTTTTCCAAGAGTTACTGTTAGGAAGCTGATTAGACTGGGGAGCGTCCAAGTTAACGTAACAAAACCCGCGACCGGGGCTAATTCGTGTGGTACTATCTACCCAGGAGGAACGCAATAATCTCATGCGCTTCGCGTTTAAGCGGAAAGGTACAAATATTAGCGTTCAGCCAGGCATTCTGCCAGCCGATAGGCTGAAGCTAAGGGGGCCATCAAGGACCTCAAAAGTAGGCAAACGGCCAGTGAACAAGGTCTCTGGTTAGTGGGTTTCCGGGTGGTCAGCCGGCAGTCTTTTTCCGCCCTACCACTGCAGACTCTGGTAGCGCACGACCCCGGTCTGGATCTAACGAAAACTTTCAGGTAGTTATAAGTAATGTGCGCAGCCAAAAGAATGAGGTGTACGAGTTAGGTCTGCGTGTAAATGGGTCCCATTACGAGATACTCGCATTCACTGAAAGATGGCTAGCACAGGACATAACGGATAGTGAAGTACACCTATTTGGCTAGCACTATCTAGATGCGATTGCTCTGCTGGCCGGCAGGGAGGGGGCGTCGCTCTTTATATGAGCTGTAAACTTGACGTTTTGAAGACGTGCTTATTTCAGTGGGCAGACAAAACGGTTGAAGCTCTATCGGCTGTTATTAGCACATCCTCAGCTCAGGCTACAGTTGTAATTGTTTATAGAAGCCCTGAAAGCGTATCCAAAGAGGTACTTGAATTCATTCGCTCCCAGTCCGCAAATAATTGTTTGTTGATGGGCGACTTCAAATCCCAGAGATTTGCTGGGCAGATCTTTCTTGTGACTCAGCGTCAGGCACATTCGGCGCTGATCTGCTTGAACTTACGCTCCAAGTATCTTTGTACCAGTGCCTTGGCCTCCCCACTGGGTACATGGACGCCCAAGTACCGTCTATCTTAGACCTGGTTTTCGCAAAGTCAATCGATTTGTTTGTGACCTTACTTACGGACCTCCACTAGGTTCCAGTGATCATGTTTGTTTGCACTGCAGTTGTATTCTGTCTAGCCGCTACCAGAGTAGCGTTGAGTCTCGCTCAAACATATGGCAAGCAGACTATCATTGAATGACAGCCATAGCTTTTGGTATCCATTGTGATCTCAGACGACGATACTGTCCAAGTTGCCTGGGATAAATTTAAGTCCCACCTCACAGAGGTCTCTGCTCTCATCATCCCAGTCAGAAGGAGAAAGGAGGCCCCAGCACAGCCGCCCTGGATATATCCCGCTGGCAGGTATCTACTCACAAAGAGGTCTAGATGTTGGCGGACTTACCGAGATGCTCCGTCCACCGATACTTATGACAGGTACCGTAGGGCTAGAAATAGGTGTAAGCAACACCTAAGGGATGCTCGGCTCAATTTTGTAAAAGGGTTAGCGGACGAAGTTTCAGAGAATCCAAAAAGATTCTTCGCTTATGTCAAAAGGCGCTGCGCTTCGAACATGTCAATTCCAGTATTGATGCGTGATGACGGTACTCATGCGCATACGGACTATCACAAGGCCTGCGTACTCAGTGGGCAATATGCGGCAGCGTTTGTAAGGGAAACCTCTTCGACAGGCGTTGAGCTTGTTTGCAGAACCCCAGAGGGTTCAGAGCTATCTGAATTTATTGTAGCGGGGACTGCAGTTCGTACGCTGTTACAAGGGCTGAACCGTTCTAAGGCCTCTGGGCCTGAGTTCATTCACCCAAAACTGTTGCATGAGTTGGCTGCGGAACTAAGTGGACCGCTCGCTATTGTGTTTCAGAAATCGCTTGCCAGTTGTGCATTGCCTTCCGAATGAAAGGAAGCTCTCATCTGTCCCATCTTCAAACATGGGGACAGGGGAATGACTGCAAATTACAGGCCAGTTAGTCTGACGAGTGTAGCAGTCAAACTGCTGGAGAAGCTGGTGAGAGATTCATTGGAGAGTCATCTGAGTAGATTTGATCTACTTAGCAATGTACAACACGAATTCCGGAAGGGATTTTCGTGTCTGACGAATCTTTGATGACTCGCGAAAATTGGGCGGATGCAGTGGATAACGGCCACACACTGGACGTGCTTTTCGTCGACTTTTCGAAGGCATTTGACAAGGTACCCCATTTGAGGCTCGCGCAAAAGCTGTCCTCCTACGGGGTATCTCGCCGCGCCATACATTGGGTGACTGCCTTCTGGGAGGGTAGAGAACAGCGTGTGCGGTTAGGTCGGTGCCTATCATTTAGGCAGTCTGTCCTCAGCGGCGTGCTGCAGGGCTCGGTCCTTGGACCGGTGTTGTTCTCTCTCTATGTGAATGACCTGCCCGCGGAGCTTGAGGTACGATCGCTGCTATTTGCTGATGACCTACAGCTGTGGAACATTGTTGATGTTCCTGGGGTTTCCGAAGCTATCCAGCGAACATTGGATAAGATTTGGACTGGTCTACTTTATGGTTACTGCCAATAAATCAGGCAAAGTGCTCCGTTCTTCGAATTTGAGGAGGTTGTCCTCCTGCGAAGTACTTCGTCGGTGGGGTCGAACTCCCCCGTGTACCTAGCCAGGTTGACCTAGGCGTCGTACACTCTTCGGCCTTACACTCCGGCGACAACTGGAAGAAGGCCGCAAGCAGAGGTTGCCGCATGTTGTGGTTAACCCAACGTTTTTTTGGAGTCTTGACGGGCGGCATCTTTACGAGGCTGTTCTCGGCTATCGTTCGACCTCATCTGGTATACTGCGTCCAGGCTTGTCCGTCCTGCCTCGTCCGGACAAAATGGAGCTAGAGAGGGTTGTACGAGTGGGTACCAGGTTAGTAGAGGGATTACGGGGAAGGACGTACCCAGAGCGTCTACTTAGTTTGGGAATGCATTCAATACACTACCGAAGGCTTAGATGAGACCTAATCCTAACCTACCGCATCTTGACTGGGATGGTTGGTCCAGATTTACCTTGGCTTTTCAGTCCCGCTAAAGTGTCTGTTCTACGCGGTCATTCGTTGAAGCTGGACGAACCACGGTCCGAGCGGATTAGGGCGGAAATCGGCTGTCACGCAGAGTCATCGACCGCTGGAACATACTTCCGGAAAGTGTTATCAAGGAATCTACTGCTAAGGGGTTTGAGCGGCAACGTGACGCCCTTGGGTGGAAACATGAAACCTTTCCATTTTCCTGACTAACTCGCATCTTCTTACTTCGAATTTCTTCTCTCTGCTTTTCTTCACGTATTGGTATTATTTTCTTATTTAAGGGCACTTCCCTATTCTGTACCTTCGATTTCTCTTCGTTTCCTTTGCTTACTTCAAGTGACTGCCACAGCAGGGCCTGCTAGGGCAGGACGCGTGGACTTTATCTGGTTGGCCAGTGTGCGATACGGGTGTTCCCATTTTAGATCATCAATAACTGAGCACTTCATCAATTCCTCTCTCAACAATCCACTCAAAATGGAACACTCACGGGATTCTCCTATCGTTCCCGTCCTCATCTGAACTGAAATGATCTGAACCTGGGATATTTGTTTTTTCATTTTTCACTGCAATTTTACATTACTTTACATCATGCTATCGCTTATACATTATATATCACGCTATTTGTATACATCATTCTGCTTGCACCACCTTTGATCAATATCCCGGATGAATGACCCGCACATTATTAGTTTCCAGTAACTTCCATGTCAATAATTTGCTAACACTTTAACGAAGTACACAACTGTACACTTTTTATCAGTAAATATTACTCTTTTCCTTTTTTAGCATGTA
>CALYDF020007350.1:0-12592 GCA_944474145.2 Dicrocoelium dendriticum | reverse complement strand
TTCATAGAGCAGAACACAGCGATAAGTACACTGCTTCTATGAGGGGTGAATATTCCTGGTTTATGCAGCGTAATGGCGCTGGATAATACTGGCTACAATCTCGGCGTATTCAACATTTCCCGTTGTCAAGCTGTAGTGAACTGTTAGTAATTTTTAAACGTATTTGCCACATGGATGCATTTTGTATAGGCTATGATTTAAAACAATTGTTACTAATCGTTGGACTTAATCTTAACATTACTGAAAATAATCGTTGGCTTATATCAATGTAACATGAAGTGCTAGGTAACATCGGAATACATTTGTACGATCAGTGGTTTGTAATCTATAATATATGGACATTGATATTTCAGTCCTAAAAATACTTTCTTATGAGCACTATTATCAAATCTATGAAAATGTAACTTGCCTGAGATTTACAGCGGCTAAATATTAATTCCGTGACATATTGCATTTGTTTTATTTGTTTTCAGCGATTAATAAGCATTTTGCATGGGAAGATTTCATATTCGTTTATTAACACATGTGACATGACTTACCTGCTCGCACTTAGTACCCGAGCCATACAGGTTTAGAACTGTGTGCCCTACAATATTTGTAAAATATCGATATTTTCTAGACTTACGGTTTTTTAAACACTTCCTTGCTTCTACTTCAATAATAGATGAGGAACGTAGTGTATTTTATCCTGAATAAGAAAGGCGCATATGTTAACTATGGGTAATTGGAACTTAACATGGTACGATGGTTCATGTTCCCGTTATTCTTTGATCTGTGCTTGGGATATTTCCATGTGCTTCCAGAATCACTCATAGCAAACAAGCCCATGGTTAGGAGTCAGTCCGTTACAGCCAACATTGCAGTCCTATTCGGAGGCTATGAGAGACCGGTATAAGCTAACACTTCCGTTGGCGAACATCACGAGCGCCACGGATTTTATCTGAATGTAGGAGAGTAACTTCCGTTGCGTAATTGTTTGACACTTCCCGGCCACAAGCCAGACGGCCCCTGGCCAAAGTGATGCAAACCGGTCAAATGATACATGCATTTGGCCGTGGTGCAAGTGCGTAATATAATACGGTCGATAGACGTGTGTGCACTGTCCTAAACCAGCGATGGCTGTATTTAACGTCTCAAATAGATCCAAATGAATCTCTGCAATCACGTTTCCGAGCTGGACTTGCTCCAAGCTGTCTTCTTGGTCAGGTATTTGAGTCAGACGCTCCAAATAGATACCTGCAAGCAAACCACCAGTTACCCCGCTGCCTAGTGGGTCTGATAGTTGAGTCAAAGACAAGAGGCAGGGCGATTCAAAAAACCTCTTTTTCAAAATGAGTTGGGGTTAAGATAATCGTCCTCTTGACCACTGCAACGACACGCTATCTTCTATTTCATTTTTGTCTCTGTTTTCTCCTATTTATTATTCATCGTATATTAAGCAAGAAGCCGCCGCTGAGTTCATAGATTTTGGCATCATTACATTATATATGGAGATACTTTTCACTTTGGTTCTTGTAACTTTGGCAATCTAGGTCAGTTTGGCTAAAACACAGCGCAAACTATCCCTGCACTCTTTTGCTATTAAGATAGAATATATCTGCAAAGCAACTATGCAAGGTAACAGCGTCGTGAATTTCTTCGACTCACTGGTTCCGCATTTGACACTGATGGCTATTTCCTTCGCTTGTCTAGCGGTACCATGTCAAAGACTCAAATAATTTATTTCGTTTATATTGCACACGGCAAACATCATGAAGTTAACATATTTTGATATTGTTGAACAGCCGCAAGTGTGCGGTGTGTCAGCGAACCTCTGCTAAATTTAATAAGCAGCGTTTAAAGACAAGATACCCTTTAATCACTTCATTTGAGCATCTAATAAATGCAGTTCAAACGGTATCAGAGACGATTTTTATCTATATTCCCCGTCTTTTCATTGCAGGACAAAGAATCCTGACACCGTAATTGTTGCTGGTGACAAGAATGACCAAATATTTCGTGTCTAAGACTCTTAACACCACCTAGAAGGCAAATTCAGAATCATTGCACGCCAAACGATTAATGGTGATCGATTCCTGCGAATGTGCGCCGAAGATAACCATTAAATTAGCAACATCGCTTATCGGCACAACCGGTCCCACAGCGTCAACTGGCGCTTACCAGATTATAACGATCTGGACGCTCATTTACTAGATTGACAACAGCTACAGATGACGCAAATTAGTCAAAGATTGCCGATCAATTTTTCAGCAGATATCTGAATTCCATACTTGCTCTATTGCACGCGTTTCATGATCAATCTTTATTAACCAAACTAACCCACATATTTTACCGTGGAACTAAACTTGAAAAATGCAATAAAGTAATATTAACAAACTCACTTACCAATTGTTGGTGCTGGACGCGATTCGGGAGCGGAACTTTTAGTGTGATAGTCAGAAATGTGCTATAAGTTTGCTTTTGAGGCCTGAGGTGTACCTTGCTAGAGACGCCGTAACTGTGCTTTTGTTTACGTAGCATTGACTCATTTGATGCAATCAACTAAACAGGTTCTGAGGTGCCCTGAGTTTCAGTAACTCCCTGAAATGGTTTTAGACAAGACGTCTTTGAATCAACCGGGCAGGTTATTAGGTGAAAGGGCCAATGTTTTGAAGAAAGCCAGTACCATTGAGAACAGCCGAGTGGTATTAAAGCCCAACCGGACCAGGAACCCGAGTAAGCCAGTCGTTTTCGAGACATAAGTTAAACATTTGGGTGCCTGATCCACTCTCATTGTCTTCGGGTATCCCGTTGGGCGGAACATATTTAGGAGCAGTTGAGCGGGCCTGTTTCGATATTGTAGCCTGCCAAATTATCTGAGCCAACTGAGTACGTGGACCTCAAATATCCTACATTGGTGGAGATTTGACATTAGCTTTCTGTGTTGAAAAAACGCAAGGATGCTGGACAAGGCTACCTTACTCCTTCGTTGCTGAAACTTGCTGGTTACTCCCAGTTGATTATACGCAAAACGCTAGTTTACATGATTTGGAGCCAAAAATATATTTCTGCAGACTGGCGAAGGTCAAATATAGTGCCCATCTTCAAGTAATGTCAGCTAAATATTTAAATGTAAACTTTCAGGCAATAGCCTTATTACCACTGCATCCTAATATCCCAAGTTTACGATTCTGCGACGAATTGCTGGTCCGCTTGTGAAATACTTCACTAAATCCACGCTAGCTTCCGCCCTGATCTTGTTATTATCGACCACATAACTACTGTTCGCCAAGATTACAGCAGGGACACAAATACAGATGGTCGCCGAACTTGGAATTTCTATACTTGAAAGCCGTCTTTGAATCTGTTGTCAAACCTGGCTTGTGCACTGCCTATACATGAAGGGCGCGCCGGTTAAATCCTTTCCATCTTGCTGTCTCTCTTCCCTGCCTGCTGAGGCAGCGGAATCGTGTACGGAATACTATGTTCTGGGTTCCCCTCGACAAGTGAGTTAGCCAGGCTTATTCCATAGGTATTTGGCCCTTCAAGTTTTTGATCGGAATGAAAATGGGTGTTTCTGTTCTTTCGGACTCTGACTGAGTGGAAGTTATTCCAGGTTACCGACAGACAAGCCTACAGTATGGGGAGGGCGTGCATTTTCTGGTGTCTAATACAGGGTTTAAGGGATCGCCACCGGAAAAATAACGAATGGGCTGTACATTTTGGTATGTCGTTTGCACATTCAAAGTGCAAATATTGTTGCTAGACTGGACCGGCATAGCACTGGTTTTGGCTGATACTGACTGATACTAACTGTTGCAGCAATTCACTTAATTGTTAGCTGTGTTAGCTCTAATATTCTCAATAGAATATTTGCCTCACGCATTAGCAAAATACGCTCGCCTTTCCAGACAAAGAGTAATTTATGAAGAAGGCAAGATCTCAGCAGTCAGTAAAAGTTTGAGTGTATAAGGTTTTGGTATGGCTGTCTGTAAGGTGTGTATATGTGACCTGGACTTTTCGCGGCGATGAATCGTCAAGATAATCCTTTGCCTATGTGGTCTCAGTTAGATTCTGCTCCTTCGTGTATTCGTTGTGCTCTCCTCAGAAAAGCGACGTCTTTACGAAGAACTCGTTCTCACATATCATATATTGGCTGAAATCGAGCACAGATATAAATCACGGATGGCCCGAGCCTATTAAATACATTATCGAGGTCGTCAGGGGAATCAGGTGAAGTAGCGCTCCTGTTTGCATTGTAGCAAGGACATGTAATCCCTTAGAATCTGTTCCCTCTGGAAAGCACTACCAGAACATGTGATGAATGTACCGGCGTCACGACATTCGAATGACAATTAGAATTGCATAGTGTAAACGCTACAAAACCAACTAATAAATTTTCCTGTATCTATAACTGATGATTCCATTTAAACCTTGAGGCATTTCTGATTTTATTTTCCTTGTAAAATTTCCCTTTTGTCAGTCCTGTAAAGTTATACTTTTTATCCAAGCATACATTATGGAACTATTAAAATATTCAAACTTTTGGCCATGTTTGACCATCAGTGAATGAGTTTCCTTTCTCATATTTGCTGGGTACACCGGGTGCACAATACTGTATTCGACAGTCGGTTTGAAACCAAACCGTATGTTGCCACACTCGGTTTTATTGAATGTTGATAGTTTACATTGCCTTTGCCATGTTTTCCTTTTGTCCGTTGGCCAGCTTCTTCAGCGTGCACCAATTTGGGCGAAATCGCGAGTTGGCCGGTCCATGCTGTAACATAAAGTCATGATGAAATTGACTGATCGAGTTGGTTGGTGTATGCGAGTCTCGGGATTGTCCAAACCAATGATTTGATACCATATCTGACAATACGCCGTCAACGGGGTTCCTGCATTCGGTTGCACGCATCCGGCTGTTACTTTTATTTACATTTGGATTAGCCTGCATACCTTCTTCCTTTCATTTGCTCTAACTTATCTCTGCATTCAACCGTACCATCTCGCCGTTGTTATGTATTGTTATTAGTGCAGTGCTAATCGTGACAACTTGATAATAGCAGCGCAATTAGATGCCGGGACCACGGTAAATCTACTGAAGCAAACTGCACGAAATCCTGGCCGAGTTCACCATAACTTAGCTAATACGCGAGGCAAAGCTGGGAAAGAGATGGAGGCTATTTTGCAATAGTATGATAAATCAATTCAGTTACCCCCCATAAGACACCTAATTGTAATATTGGAAAGATATATTTTCCGATCAAATTGACTCCATCCTGCGATATGTTTTGTGTGCAAACAACCTTTAGACGTACTTACTACGTATATCCTCAAATACCAACGGCAATCTTTAGTGGTCCACCCATCGAATTATGTCTATTATTTCTCATTGCAATTTGGCTTTGATTAGTCAGTAATTTGATGCTCCATAAATGAGCTAAAATGAACTCAATCATTACCAATGCTAGCCCAATCTCCATGGAATTCTTACTGACTTTGCAGTATTACTGTGGTTTGTGGGGATACTAGCAGAAATCAGCATCACTGACTCAATTTTCTCTACCCATTAATATATAGCTAACGTACCATATAAAGCCCCGGGCTCAACAATGTTAGGCAAAATAATGTCTGCGATAATCTCTACAGTTACATGATTGTTATGCATGTTTATGTACATGAAGTACCGCTGTATGTCGTAATGCTTATACACTGCTAACTGTCCAAGACCACATTCGCACTGCTACTTTGATTGAAGTATGAGAGCTAAGCAATGGAGCCAGTTTAAAACAACATGCACAATATTGCCCACCCGGCCATTATAACAGGGATGTCAATTCGTTAAGTGTACTCAAACTAATTACGGAAAAATAGATGAATTAAGTTATTGGGAATCCCCTGAAATCAGTGGATGGCCTTAATGAAAATGTAGACAAGGAATATGACGTTGTAAGTAGATAGTGCTGTTTATTACTTTCAAGCAGTAAACAATGTTATCGGCTGCTTCTTTACAGAGCTGACTGTTAAAAGAAGAAAGTTATTTGTATTATTATCAACAGTTCCTCAGCTGCAAAATAATAATTTTATGCATAGAAGAGCGACTTTAGTCCCTCCATTACATTCTGTCTCCGCCTGTTTCACCAACTTTGCGAAGCCAGGAGTCGATATGAACTTATTCGGAAATAAGTGACAGGCTTTGATCGATTACCGGTTGAGCCGTTGCATAGTGTTGAGTCCTGAATTTGTCGCACAAGTGTGCATTTCTCTATGAAGCAATAGCCGCAACAGATTCAAACTAACCTATAGCAAAAACGATTGGCGTTGCTTTGAGAATCACCATAAGACATGATTTTCGAAATATTGGGCATGAATTCCTAATATGCCAAACTTTCATCTAGACAGATTCCACTATGCAATTTATTCTCCCGCCTTGCAGTTATTAGGGTGCTCTGAGTTAAATCGACGACAAAACCAACATGTATTTAAACATCATTTTCTGTGCGGCGTCAAGAAATTTTAAGTGACTTGGAATTTAAGGCCGGTTTAAAGGCAGCCGTGTAAAAGTTAAACGACACAAGAAAATATTTTGTCTGATTTTAAATGTGTGAACAAACATTGAACGAAAGGCTTAGACAAAGTGCAACTGAAAATATTAATTTGTGAGCTGCCGAAAGCTATCAGTTTCAATGAAGAAAAACAAAGGAGTAATTTACAACGCTGGCACATAAACTCAGGTGTTACTGTACAAGATATTAACAATGGATAAATTGCCAGGGCCATGAGATAAAATAGCCTCGTCTTCGGCAAAGTAGTGCAAGTTTATATGATATCATATGATGATTAAGCTAGATATAACAGGGCAGATAAAACTATAGAACCCAGCCTATGTAGCAAGAAAGTATATAACAGCAGGCAGGAATAGTCAGGTTAGACTGGAGGGTACACATTAGAAGAATAGTTTAAGAAATTATTCTGCCTATGGAAAATTGTATACTCGATTATTTGTTGCGAACAATGGCAACTGATTGTTTGCGTTGACGACCAGTAAGTCTCCTTTTTGTGCAGGGCATCTCATTTCGACACCCTACCACCTATTGTGTTGCAGCTGATAAATACATCTGACGTAAACGCGCGTCTAATGAAAAATTCGTAGCACCCTTTCATATCTCAGTAAGGAACACGAGCGCAGCCTCGATAATATGAAAACAGTCAGGAGAGATACATTTCCTGCATATTTATTGCTGCAGCTTTCAAATTCCATTCAATTCGAAATAGTGAAGTTAGAGTCAATATCAATTCAACAACGGACCAATGTTATAAATTTAGGCTGAACAATTATTTTCGACCGTATACCTACTTTTCGCATATTAGTGAAGATTACTCAACCACACTAAATATCTCGACATTTAAGCGCAAAATTTCTTCACATTTTGGTTTGCCACGTGGCACAGCTTATCCGGAATTTCAATAGAGAGTCGTTGCGTCTTCTCAATCTGTGCATTTATCGAACTGCTTATAAAGCCGTAGGAAAAGCGGTAGTTTGAAGAGTTGGTTGTTGGGTGAGGAGCCGCGCTATCTTCTGCAAATAAGCAACTTGCAATTAAATGGATAGCATGCGGCGCTGTCAAAGCTGGTACATTTATTTTTTGGTGTACCCAGACCTTAGTAATAATAACCGATTGGTAACGGTTATGTTACAAACTCTATCCCTGCATGGTTTCGTTATTAGTCACAGTGTTTCTGATTCCCAGGATTTTGAAACAGCAGTAAACTGCTATTCTGGCCGTGTAGTGACCGTCCCACTGAGTAGCCTTACAACGAAATTCTAACTATGCTATTTAAATTTAACCATTATTAACGAATTTTATTCCATGAATCTGTCAAAAGAAATATACATCACTGACTCTCCCAAAGCTGATATAATTGGCACTTTTACGTTATGTTGAATAATCTCAAAACTTGTAGCTGCTATTCTTTGCTGGAAGGTCGGATTCAAATCCTTAGCAATCTGACTAAAAAGACGTGTCTTCGAAGCTCCATGTACATCTATGTCCAAATATTTAACCCAGTAATAAATTATTACAAATTTTTCGATAGATATCACAACTTTGATAAGTTTACGACGTACATTCAATAGCTTCTGGAAAAACCATTTCTTTAATATTTAAGCGCGAATGATTAATGCAAATATCTACAGAAGATTACAGTAATTATTTTCATTTTCTCACCTACCATGTGTCACTAACGAAAAGCGAAGTCACCGTGCGTGCACTTAGTTTCAGCTGGTGCCAGACGTACGCTGTTATAAATTTCGCAATCGCACAAGATTAACACGAGATAACTTGCTGTGTGCATCTTTATCCGTATACTCTTGCAGGAGCCATATCCAATGTTGACTTCAGACGACAGATAGTTTATTCATGTTGTAACTACCTAAGAAAAAGAACTTTTCTGCGGATAGGAATCTTGTCTGCGGATAGCGTCCTCCGGTCGGTTATTTTTGGCTGTGTTGACAAGATCACTTTGTGTTAACTTTCTGCGTTTATTGGAAGTATTTCGTGGAAATTGAGCTAAAATTCAGTTTCATTTCCGATTCTGAAATTTCCGACCAGAAATACTTGTGTTTTCATCACTTGGTTTCGGCGATCTTGCTATCGCCATTTTCTTCGTCAATTGGCCGCCATCTTGTTTTCGGATTATTCACAATGCCGAAGCAGTCATCCTGTGGTACTTGCTCCAAACTAGTCGGATACCGTGCAAATGCCCTCACGTGTGTTTTGTGCCAAGTTAAATACCACATTTCATGTGTTGGATTATCAGTTGAGCATTTTCATCGTCTTCGCGAGATCCAACACGATTTCATCCAAACTGTATGTGAAAATTGCCGAAATAAGATACAGCCAGAAAGAGTAAAGCCGACGTGTAGGCCTCAGCGTTTCGTTGCGAACAGCTCCCTGTGTTTGGCCCAACAACCTAGCGCGAAGAGCCTTCAGGTTTCGACTCAGTCGTCCTCCTCTACCCGTGCAAACTCACCGACACCAAGTCCAACCGTTGTGAGAAGCCCAGTTGCACCTGGCCTAAATTGTTTACCTTTGTTGTGTGCAACGGACACTGATGTCCCAGCGGATGAAAGCCTGAGTGCTGAAGACCAGTGGAAAGAACAGAGGACGAAATTACGAAGGAACGTTGGGTGTTTACGTTCTGTTAGTCAACAGTTAGCCAAACCACGTGAGGCTGGTAGTATACTTCGCCCTGCAAGGCCAACCTCGTCCGACCAGAGGCGTTATAATCTCGTGATCTTTCACGCACCGGAGTCCAATGATCCATCACCTCAAGTGCGTTACGATCACGATGTCGAGTTTCTACAGGGTTTAATTGATAAACTCCTCGACGCTGGTGAGGACTCGGTAAAAGTGAGACAGATTACCCGTCTTGGAAAGCAAGGTCATCAACAAAATCGGCCTATGAGAATCACTTTTGTGGACGAAGCTAGTCCAAGACTGATCATGTCTCGCCTAAGTAGGCTGAAAGGTTTGAAGATCCATGTTCGTCCCGACCTGGACCCAGTAGACAGGGAGCGGCTCAAGTCTGCCATCATTGAGTTGAAAAGACGCACTGGTGAGGGAGAAACAAATCTTCGTATCGTAAATTTTCGGGTGGTTTCCAACAATCCGCGAATCAGGATAAACAGGCTGCTCACACTTCAAGCACGCCCGGCGGCTCCTGCTGTGGTCTGCGAGTAGCCTTCACAAACGTTTGCAGTATTATGAATAAGCGCGATGAGCTTTGTTATTTCGTTGCGTCTGAGCGGCCAGACGTAGTGGGACTCGCAGAGACATGGCTGCATGCAGAGTTATACACCCAAGAACTTGAACTCAACGGTTACTCGTGTTTCCGATGCGATAGACTAAAGAATGCCCACGGTGGTGTCTTACTTTACATCCGGTCCTCCCTGCGTGGGAGACTTGTGAGCACCTACCGAAGTGACGATGGCCTGTGTGAGCTACTGTGGTGCTCCATCCGCCTCAGGCGCGGAGAACTGCTTGTAGGCGCAGTTTATCGCAGTCCCCTGAGTCGTTGTTTGGATTGGCTGCCCCATCTTCAAGCCCACATGAGTCGTCCACACTTTCTGCTTATGGGCGATTTTAACTGTCCTCGAATACGATGGCCTGATGTGCATTTGATGCCTGGACATAGTGAGGTTGAAGCAAAGTTCGTGGATTTGGTACTTAAAACTGGTGCATCGCAACACATATGCCAACCAACACGCATAACAACACGTTCAACCCCGTCCTGTCTCGACCTGATGTTAACGAGCTACGAACAACGAGTGCGTGACGTTAGGATCCTGGAGCCCCTGGCGACGAGCGACCACTCAGTACTGATAGCTGATATGGAATTATCTTTGCCGTATTCACATCCGCTGCAACCAGCTCCCAACTACTGGAAAACGGACTTCGATGGTCTAGCTCGAGCCGCGAGCCAACTGGATTGGTCTCTGTCACAAGCTGCATCTGTGGAAGATTGTTGGATATTTATAAAAGAGAGATTGACATCATTGTGTTCCCAATTTGTGCCATTGAAATGTCGAAAGGTTGGACCCATTAAGCCTCATTGGTTTGATAAGGAGTATGGAAACCTGGCTCGGAGGCGGCGCAGACTGTGGGACAAATTCCTTCTCTCTGGCTCTGCGAATGATTACGAAGGGTATAAATGTCAGCGGAACCTCTGCAACAGTGCGAAAAAGAATAAACGCCGACACTTTGAAGAGCAGCT
Source organism: Dicrocoelium dendriticum (assembly GCA_944474145.2). NCBI lineage: Eukaryota > Metazoa > Platyhelminthes > Trematoda > Plagiorchiida > Dicrocoeliidae > Dicrocoelium > Dicrocoelium dendriticum. The sequence continues at coordinate 1,837 of CALYDF020007350.1, read as the reverse complement.
CGCATTAGCCGCGAAGACCGCCCCAAAGAGAATCTTTGCATACGTGAAGCGACGCCTGAAGCCGGCAGGTGATGTGCCAGTGCTGGATGGCACGGATGGACAGCCCCTAACCTCCAGCACTGAGCGTGCGTCCGCGTTGGCGGCGCACTTCGCTTCTGTATTTGCGAATAACCAGGTGTCTGTTCCGAGTTCTACGTGTACCGCTTTTACCGAACTCGATAGTCTGCAATGCGGCGTTGAAGAGGTAGCTCAACTACTCGCCAACCTTGACGGCACCAAACCTGCCGGACCTGATGGGCTTCACCCACTGGTTCTCAAGTCACTTTCAACCATCCTCTCTCCTGTCGTGACTGACCTTTTCAACAGGTCGCTGTCCGAAGGTTCGTTGCCGGTTGACTGGAAATGTGCGGTGGTGAAGCCTATTCCGAAAGGCGGCGACCCTAGCAAAGTAGACAATTACAGGCCAATTTGTCTGACACCTATTTTGGCAAAGGTTGCTGAGAAAATCGTGAAGAAGAGATTGCTGCAGTTGCTACAGTCAAACGAGGTCCTGACGCCCGCACAGCACGGTTTTATGCAAGGTCGCTCATGCATTACGAACCTGCTTGTGACGAGGCATGAGTGGTTGAAGGCAGTAAACAAGGGGAAGTCCGTCGACGTGATATTCATTGATTTCAGTAAAGCGTTCGACAAGGTCAGTCATGAGGTTCTCCTTCACAAACTCAGCATGTGTGGTGTCGGTGGCTCTCTGCACCGGTGGATCAGCGACTTTCTTGTTGGACGAAAGTGGAGAGTACAGGTCGACGACTATCTAACTGACTGGTACCCCTCTACAAGTGGCGTGCCTCAAGGCACTGTGCTGGGGCCCACTCTGTTCCTGATCCACATCAATGATCTACCGCAGCTTCTCCGGTCGCCGTGTGTCCTGTTTGCTGACGACATGAAGATTTGGAGAGAAATCGACGCTCCCGATGACTGTGGCCTACTTCAGCAAGATCTCAACCGCTTATCCACATGGTCTGCAGAAGTTCTTCTCCCGGTCAACCCAGCCAAGTCCGTATTTATGAGCCTGGGGAAGGGTGCTAACGGCCGAACCTACACTCTTGACGGCCAAACGCTATATCCCACACCCTCCGTGAAGGACCTAGGTGTACTCTCACGCTACGATTTGAAGTCCGTGGACAACACGAACAGGCTATATCGGAACGGACTGCGCATGCTTTGGGCGCTCAAACGTAGCTTCGGCACATGGTCTGAAGAGGTTGCCACTCGCCTGTTCTCTTCTATCATTAGACCAATGCTAGAGTACGGTTCGCCCGCCTACTTTCCGATTACCCGAGGCGAGGCACAAAAGATCGAACGGGTCCAACACGTTGCTACCAGGCTCATCCCGAGTTTACGTGGCTTCGGGTATGAAGACCGGTGCGAGAAACTAGGGCTCTACACTTTGTCCTACCGTCGGGTGCGAGTCGACCTCATTATGACCTACCGAATTCTACATCTTGGTGAGTTCCCCATGCTAAGGCCAATACTGCACTTACGAGGACCATGCAGCACACGCGGACACAGATACAAACTTGTCGTGCCGGATATGAAATGTGTTCCCCACCCACTGTGCTTCGAAAGGAGAGTGGTAAACATTTGGAACAGTTTGCCCGAACATGTGATTGAGGCAACATCTGTGCAGCAGTTCAAAACGTTGTTAGATTTGTATTTTGCCTCTATTCGCTTCAGAGAACGACTGCACACTTACGATGACATATCACACTTGTGAATCCTGAAATATCGTAAGTCGAGTATTTTAAATATTACATGAGAACGACAATGATATTCACGG
>CALYDF020007349.1:0-12594 GCA_944474145.2 Dicrocoelium dendriticum | reverse complement strand
ACACACAGACTGTGAATCCTAGCCTCAGCAGCAACCTGTTCTCCTTTACTTTAACCATCCTTCAATTAATCTATAATTTGGCAGTCCCTGTTCCACTAATCTCTCGACAGCAAGCGGCTGGCTAGCCGAAAACTTCTCCTTGGTACCAGCTGCGTGGTTCGGGTAAATCCCGCTCCAGCACTTGGTACGGCGGCAGTGTTCCAGGATATGGTGGGATTTCGCCTGGCAAGCGTTCTCCCTATAAAAACCACCGGTATCCGTTTAACAATACTGTGACGTGGAGGATGTGACTCGCCACTAAATAAGGTTACGGCCTCTTCCCTTTTCCGGAGGATCATTCGCACATCACGAACATCATCCCATTCAAAGCGTTCCATAGATTTCCACTTTGATGGCAAACCCAACGAACAAAAACACACACAGAATCACATTTACCTACTCACACGATATGGCTACTTCCAAATACAGACAGAAACATACCTTTACATGTCTACACACACATGAAACTTTATGCAATTTGTAAAGTGTACTAATTTGTGCAGTTGCTAGTCAAACATATCTGTAATACCATGATCATGCCCTTGTTGGTGTGCCTCGCAATGACGAGAAAAACTATTTATTTAGTTATTTATTTATTTAGGTAATACGACTGTTACCCTCACTGTCCTCTGCGTAGCTTTGGCTGTCTGTTGAAGACATAGACGTCTGCCAGCGTATGGTTCCCTTAATATAGTAAAGCGCCAAGGTGTCACCCACTTTCGTAATATTTGGATCACGGTATTGTTTTACAACCCAATCCTTGCTTCAGCTACCGTCTGTCTTTATTCACGTTTGATCTCTTCTACTTAACTTACTCCATGACAGTCCATGTTCCTTAACCCCACAACAACCAGCGGCTAAGCTACTTAGTTATTCCGGCTGTTACCCCCCTATTCCTTGCGTCCATTAACTTCCATTGGACATCGTGGACCTCCGCATACAAGTGGTTTAACTAACTGCTTAACGCACCCCGCGGTTACCCTTTTTCTCGACTGTTGGTTCATAGTGTTGCTTGTTCTACAACCTAAACCACACTTCGGATCCGACCCATATCCCATCACACCACTCCCTCTACTTAACTGACTGACCTGCAAGCCTTTTACACTGAATCCCTCAAAAAATCGGCTTCTGCAATGTAGTTAATCCGGCGCTTCCATCAATGTATTCTTTTTTCATTTGGCTACATTTTACACCGCAGAACTGCAGCTTCGAGTGGTTAACCAAATCTATTGAAGCGCCAACGCGACCCTTTATTACATAATTGCTTGTTCCTACTAATGCTTGTTCCACTAAACAATCCTCCCGTTATCTACAAACTGCCTTCCTTCACCTTAGACCCTCTACTTAGCCTTTGCTCGGAGGTCCCTGTACCGTAACCTCTCAGGAACGAGCAGCTCCTGCTACGCAGGTAATCCGACTCTACTGTCTAACTTACCTGCGTCCATTGGCTCCTCTATAACACCTACGGATCCCCAACGGCGAATGGTTGATCTAGAATATTTCTGCGTTTATTCACCGTCCTATTCCACAATGGTTTGTACATCGTATTGCCGGTTCTACACCCCAATCCCCGCTTCAGCTAGGACGTGTACTCCTTTACATTTATCCTCCTAAACTTAACCGGCTGCTCGGTACTCCATGTCCTATTAAGCTCTTAATAACGAGCCGTTTCTGCTATGTAGTTAATCCGGCAGCTTACCTCAGTTGGCCTTCTTTTGACACAGAAGAACTCAACATTTCAGTGGCTTACCTAATCTATTGACGCACCGATGCGCCACCTTATTTCACAAACGTTGGTTCCAGTTGCTGCTTGTAATACAACACACGCACCGTTTCAACTACGCCCAGACTTAAATTTATCCACCCTCCACTTAACTGACTACGCGGCAGTCCGCGTTAAGTAACCTCACAACAACGAACAAATTCCGCGAAACAGTCAATCCAGCTCTGAAACTCATGCTTCTCTGCGCACAATGTGTCGATTTGACACGGTGGAATCCGCCATTCCAGTGGCTCAGCTAGTCTAGTGACGCGCAGATTCGCCAACCTATTTTACAATCGTAGTTTATGGTATTTTTTGTTCCACAACCCGATCGTCGCTTCAGCTGCTGACTGTCTTTCTTTAACTTAACTTTCCTCCACTTACCTGAAAGCTCTGTAGTCCATGTTACTTAACCTGTCATAAACTAGCGGCATCTTCTACGTTGTTAATCTGGCCCTTCCCTGAAAGTTTTCTGCGTCCATTTGGCATGCTTCATACACCATGGGTTACCACCCTCGTTTGCTCTACTAAATCAATTAAACCGCCGCGTCTGCCTTCTATTCCACGATACTCGCCTAACGGTATTGTTTGGCAAACCAATCCTCGCTTCAGCTAGGGCCTAGCTTTCTTCACCTTTAACCTACCTCCAGTTACCTGACTGTTTGGCCGTCTAGATTCATTAATCTCACAACAGTTAGTTGCAGCTGATGCGTAGGTAATACGGGCTTTACCCACCGTGTTCTGCGCGTCCAACTAGCTTTCTTTTGTCGCAGCAGAACTCAACTGTGAGCAGTTCAGACAAGCTATTTAAGCTCCGATGCACCATCCTATCGCAAAAGAGCTGGGTCATAGTAATGCATGTTTACCTACGCAATTCGCGTTTCAGCTAGGGCTTGGCTCTCTTCACCTTAGCCCTCCTCCACTTAACTTATCGCTCAGTAGTCTATGTCCATTTATATCCCAACAATGAGTGGCTTCTGCTACGTAGTTAGTCCGGTATTTAGCAACGCTGTTCTCTGCGTCCCTATGGCCTACTGTTAGAAACGGTGGAACCAATTTACAGTGGAGCACCTAACCATTTGGGGCACTGATCCGCCATCCTATTCCTTACTTGTTGTTTTAGAGCTTTGCTTGTTCTACTTCCCAACCACCGCGTAAGCTACCGTCTGTCTTCTATTACTTTACCCTCCTCCAATTAACTGGCTGCTTGGCAGTCCATATCAGTTATTCTCCCAGCGTCGGCGACTTTTGCTACGCAGTTATCCTAGCTCTTACCGTCGCTGTTCCATGCCTTTATTTGATTTCTTATTGACTTCTTATATCTTCAGCCTTGAGGGTTATACCTGAGCTATTCCCACAACGATGCGCCAACCTATTCTAAAATTGTTGGTTAGTAGTATTGCTCGTTTTACAACCTAATCCTTGTTTCAGCCAAGACTTTACTTCTTGCATTTTAAGCCTCCTCCACGTTAATGATTATTCGGCAGCTCCTGTACCTTTATCTTCCAAAAACAAGCGGCTTCTGCACCGTGGGTAATTCAACTGTTACCCACCTTGTGCTTTGCGTCCATTCGGCTTCCTGTTGACACTTAAATTCCACCTTCGGGTAACTTACCGTAAATATTGTAGCGTAGTATCGCCACCTAAGTCATCTTTGTTGGTTCATAATAATAGCTTTTGCACTACAGAATGTTCATTTTAGCTACGGTCTGTCAACCTTCAATTTTACCGTTATCCATTTAATTTACTTCTCGGCAATCCTTATCCTAGAAGCGCCTAAAAACGAGCGGTTGCTGTTGCGTTATTTATTCGGCTCTTACCCTCACTTTTTTCTGTATCCATTAGCTTCCTTTTGACATCGTAGGACTCCATCTTCGAGTGGTCTACTTAAGCTATTATGTTGCCGCTGCGCTATTTTAGTCAACAGTTGTTAGTCCATAGGCTGAGACCCTGCTGTTCATTCACCATTTCATCGGCGCAGGTCGCTGAACCAGCACCTTTTCTTTTTCTCACCTATGCTACAACCTAGTTGCTAATACTTCTTGCATTGCTTACTGGAACAATGCTCTTGACCCTCGCACACATGACCTTAATTTACCTATTGGGCCATGCTGTTGTTGCACAAACAAAAGACACTTTAGTCGTGGTATCGGCTGCATGTTGGCTGGCTGGCCATCCAGAAAATTTTGACCACCACTTCGCCTTAAATTGGCCGCCTGCGCGTTATTTATCTTTTACCTGCCCCCAAAGGTGACCATGCGTTATGCGCCACTGTGGGCAAACAATCAGCTAACACTCTTTCTTACTTACTATCCTACCCTTGAGTTACCTTAACACTCTTTACTTGGGGTGCCAGAAGAGCCCTTGCCAGGGAACATACCAAGGACATAGCTGGTGCGACATTACACTACTAGTTATCATTGCCATCTGGATGAACACCGCGGGCATTTGCTTCTAGACATAACATTGGAGAGAAAGAGCTCGAAAGTAAGAAAAGAGTCGTACAATAGTGTGCATCAACACATGGGGTATAATAATCCTTTATGTTCGAGCAGGCTCAACTCCCAGAAGTAGAGTTAGTAATGCCCCACCAACGCAGACTCAAATGAATTTCACCCCTGAAAACTTTTGTTAAACTTTTAGAAACTTTTGATACTCATTTCTTTATTATAAGTGATAGGCTTCTCTAGCTGACAAGTGTTAGAAACACAGATTTAGGAATATGGAATGTTGACTCTAAGAGACAACACGCGATATTTATCTGGGAACTGTGCGCATTTTTCAGGCCAACATGTGCCAATTGATCCCAAAGGTATTGTGTATTATTCAGGTCGGCATAGCTCATGAATTCTTGGTATAAACTATACAAAAACAGATGACTAAAAATTAGTGAACCCACATAGTCGTGCTCACCACAACCGCACGACCCAAGCTCAGTGCGCCGAATAAACTATTCTTAGCTGTACGGTCTTCTTCCCTCCTAATAAATAAATAAATAAATAAATAAATAGTATATTCTCGGTAAAACGAGACACACCTGCAAAAGGCGTGATCAAATACGCATACAAGTATAGCTTCTGTGGAATGTTAAAACATTTCGTTTTAATGAAAGATATAAAAGAAAAGATGTTGTCCGTATGAGTGAGCATACTGTCAGGTAATAGTCAGACCCAGGGACATTATGGCGCTGTGGCGCGCAAAAATCCGTCAAAACACAAGTTGCGGGTAATTTCGCCAGGTAGTGATCCGTGAGCACAGGAGCCTAAACAAGGTTTTGTTGCAACCAATAACCCTTACGAGATAGGGAAGATCTGTGCTCCAACAAGCATTGTTCATAGCAGGATTAGTTGCACAGGTTCGATGTAGAAGGCTGAGGACTGCGTCGGTGCGAAATGTCTAGTTGTGACTTTATTTTGTGGCGAGTCACATCCGCCACGTTGCAGTGTTGTTAAGCGGACATTTGTGGCTTTTTATAGGGGGAACGCTTGCCAGGCGAAAACCCACCACGTCCTGGAACACTGCCGTAGCTTTCTTTGAAACGTAGTGCAAGTCGGTTATGCATCGTATAGACCGATTTTGCACTCTATTATTCGCAGTCGGTTGACAGCCAAAATTCTTCGTGGGTTGACCGAATGGCTTAGTTCTGATACGCCAGCAGTCGTTGAGGCCGGTCAATGGTGCAAGATTCGAAGAGTCGAAGGATAATGATGCAGGTGAGTAAACACATTGTTAATAGAGGCCGGCTCTTCAATTATATTCTTGCTCGGCTCGCAAACCATGTCCAACTATCCTCGCTGGACTTGTCATGGGGTCGGTGAGTGAAGTTGTTTCTTGTGGCTGAATATATCCTTAATAGGTAAAAACGCCATTCTCCGCAAATTGGATTTAGGATTCCTGCAAATATAAGTAAGTGTAACTGTTTCCGTAGCCTAGTGGAAATTCCATGGAAGACCATCGGAATAGCCACGTATACGTGCGCAACGCTGTCCGTGAAATGACATCAGAATAGCTCCAGGTGACTGGCGAATAGGAATGTTTGAGGCAGTGAAGGTAATCACGCCAGAGTTGTTTGTCTTCGATTGTGAAACGGGGGATCCATGCACATATATTATTCCAGGTAAGTAAATTGTTCTCTGAGTACGAGGCGAGCTAAACCCATTTGTTTAGACCCCGTGAAGGTAGCGCCTCCGGAATGGCGGAATGAGCTCCATTTGAACCAGTGTGTGGGTTTTTCATTTCCTGGAGAAAGGAGCAAACGTTTTGAGGATGGGTCGGCCAGTCCCAGTGTATAAACCTTCTTGTTTTGCGGATGTACCTGTGGGAATCTTGCACCACTACGACTACTATACTACTCCCGGATATCCGTGCCATGTCCGACCAGGGTTTGACAGCGATTTCGCTCTCTTCCAGTTACGTCTAGAGAATTATTGTTATTATTTTTCTCTTATCCATGGCCCTCTCTGTTATTGCGCCCCATTTTTATTCCCACGGCTTACGCCCACTGCGCCGAACCAAGTTATCCTTGTGCGTATGGTCTCCTCCGCTCCGACCTCGCTGCTGATTACTGGTGGCACTCGGACCATGGCTAAGTGTTTCTTGATTATTACTTCCATTAATATGCTTACATTATTTTTCTTCATCTACTTCTGCTCTTTACTTTATGTTCGCATTGGCCTATAAGTGCGACCGTACGTGAGATAACGACTCCCAGTGCACGGCCGTATTGGCCCCCTGTGACCCTTTTCTCCAGATTCTGATGGCTTTTGGACTATGGAATTATAAGCGCCTTAGCGTAATTACTCTCACAAATTACTCTTCGCATTGCCGTCAGCATTCATCCGCTCCTCGCCGAATTTTTGAATTTCCTTTTGCACTTGGAACGTTGCTTTACGTACTGCTGATCCCGCATTCGGTCTTAACCTAGTTGGCCTTAGTTTCCCCTAAGGTGACTCTCGCATTCGGACTGCCATCGTCATCACCGGTTTACCTGTTTATCTCCAAAAATCGTATTAATCGCTCAATTTTGTAAACAAGCTTTGTTATATCGGCCTCTTGAACCTGCACGTGCAAAACCTTCTTCCTACGTAGTAGTTGTAGTCTGAGCCACACTAGAGACGTGATGTAAAGAACGCGTTTGCAAATCATGTACACTAAGCAAAACTACATAGGTTTTACTGTGCCGTAGGCACTTTTGCGCGCCACCAGTCTTTCGATAATGCTTCTTGATTCATTGCTGCCTGTCGGTTTGGTTGCCTCTTGTCCGTTGCCCGCCTTTCCCGAGATTTCCAGGTACATTGGCCAAAACAAGAATGGCTACCAACTGGGACTGGCCGATCCATTCTCATTAGCTAGCTAGCTTAAACGCTTGATCTGTTCTCCGGGAGATGAAGAACCCACTCGTCGTTCCAAATGGAGCTCATTTCGCCATTCTGGAAACGCAAATTTCACAGGGTCTAAACAAGTGGGTTTAGCTCGCCTTGTACTCATAGTATCACAATAAACTTGCCTGGAATAATATATTTACATGGATCCCTTGTATCACAACGGAAGACAAACAATTCCTCCGTGATTATCTTCACTGTCTCGGTTGGCTTTGCTTATTCTCACCGGCTTTCAAGAACTTAGTTACCGTGCCTTACATTTCCACAAGAACATTCCGATTCTTCATTCACCTGGAGCTTTTCCGATGTCAATTCACGGAGAGCTTTGCGCTCGTATAAGTGGATTTTCCGATGGCCTTTCATGGAACTTTCACTTGACCATTGAGACAAGTACCCTTACTTACATTTGGTGGAATTCCGATTTCATTTTGCGGAGTAGGAAACTCCTAACTATCCCGCATTGGACAAAGAAATAGCAACTTCGCCTGTTATGCACGTATTCAACCGCAAGGGACAACTGCATTCACCACCATTACTGTACAAGTCCAGCACGGATAGCTTGACACGGTTTGCTAACTGGAAAAGTATGTAACAGAAAAAGCCAGCCTCTATTAGCGATGGTTTTACTCGCCTGCACCACTTAGCTTTCGACACTGCAACACTTTTGCGTCATTGACCGGTGCCAACGACTACTGTCGCACTTTTCTAAGAAAGGCTAAATTGTTAGCCACTACTGTTTTTTCCTTTGTTACCACCCTCCACTTTTACGATCTAATTTTGGCTTGCTTATTCCTTTCCATCAGCCCGCTACTAATGGATGCTCGAAATGCGGTGATGTGACCAAAGAAAATGGATCGAATTTCCTCTAATTGATCGTTTACTAATGAAATCAGGCACTTCAAGGTTTGGCAGCGGTAGCCGGTGAAAAGCGCAGAATTCGTACATAAGCTACGGAGACAAAAACTACTACCTTCAAAAATGTCGACGCCTATGAAACGTTTGTATGTATCCCTGCTTTACTGTTCGGAAAGATAAACACGATCAAAAGCGGTTGTGAACGATATTTCTTCTCCATGCATGAGCATGGATGTTATGTACAATTTGATCTGATCCCACGCAGGAACAGCATCTAGCGCTTGTCTAGAAATATACCTATATTTATATTTATATTTATCATTACCAAGCCAATCGGTCAACCAATGAAACATCTCGGCTGTCAAACGACTGTGTATTATAGAGTGCAACATCGGTCTGTAGGATGTATAGCCGGCTAGCACTTTTCTTCCAAGGATGTTACGGCAGTATTTCGGGACGTGGTGGGTTTTCACCTGGCAAGTGCGCTCCCTATGAAAAGCCACAAACGTCCTCTTAACAACACTACAACGTGGCGGATGTGACTCGCCACGGAATAAAGTCACAGCTGAACATTTCACACTGACGCACTCCTCAGGCTTCTACATACAATCTGTGCAGCTGAGTTTGCTATAAAGGATGCTTCTGTGGAGCACAGTGCATTCTGATTTCTTAATAGTCATTGATTGCGCCAAAACCTTGGTTGGGCTCCTGTGCTCAAGGATTATTACATGGCGAAACCACGCCCAACTTGTATCTTGACATAACAGTTATGGCTGCTTTTTACGCGTTCCAGCGCCATCCTGTTCCTTGGTCTGACTATTACCTAACAAAATACCCACTCGTATAGACTTCAGCACTTCGGTTATACCTTTCATTAAAACGTAGTGTTTTATTATTCCAAAACCGCTATGCTGGTATGCGCATTTGATCTCGCCTTCACAGGCGTGTCTAGCTTTACCCAGCATTTACCATTTAATTATTTATTTAGTAAATAAATAAATAAATAAATATTTATTCTCGAATATGCGAGACACGCCCATGGAGGCATGATCAGGTATGTACAACTGTACAGACATATTATGGTAACGGTAACAGTGACAGTATCAAATGGGACATATAAATAACTAGTTTTGTTCTCAAATTCCTTGTGACCCACCAAATCAGGCGTGATCAAGGTTTAAAGGCAGTTGTGTGTCACGACGATATTTCGGGTTCAATCGTGTGTAGTTGAAACGGTCAAGGCACTATAAGATAGGTGGCTTAATATCCACTGAAAATGGTACAATTTTAGGGGGTCGCCTGTACCGGGAGCCCAGAGAGCGCTTCGGGAAGACAGATCGAGTTGCAGGGAAACTTTTATTGGTACAGTAAAAGAACGACACCGTGGACGCTCTAGCTAGGGGAACGGAGCAAGCACAGCACACAGGGCAGTCGCGAGTTGCAACCGAAACGAGCGCCAAGCAAAAATGGCGGTGAGCAAGTCAAGCATTCAAACTCAGCAATCAGTTCAACAAACAACACCGGTTGCCTAAGTGTACAATGAAAGAATTTTAGTTAGTATTTTACACATGCAAACCGGGGAATCTCCAGACTGCTACACAATTAGGCCTTCTGACCGTGGGTTAATTATAAGTTATCCTGCGGTCGTTTGCATATATAACATTCCTTACTGGATTCCTAATGTTTTGAAGAAACATTATCGCTTATTTGCCGCTAGTTGTTGAGTATGTCTTATTAGTTTACTTTTTGGCCAACTAAGTCGTACCTTGGTGTTTGTGCGATATAACGGGCTATATAGCGCATTTCCAGATAGATATATCGGTAAAACTTATACCGCTTCGCCACTTCTTACCTTTTTCTTTTCTTTTATCTGATCCCTGCTTGTAAAGCAGATAGCCAGCTTTAGCGTAAATATAACCGCTATATTCGTAGAGCGCCATTCAATTGCTAAACTCGTGAACTACTGCAAGTATGGCATTGCTTTTACTTTTTATTTACTCAGCTGTGAAAACTTGTTCTGATCAGTTAAATTTTATACTGGAGTTTGCGTTATTCTAGCCATGGAATAGGTTTTGCTCTTGTTCCGACATTTACTCAGGTTGAAATTTGGCGCCAGAGAGCAACATTTGTTTTGGTTAGATTTGGTTATGTTTTTGGTTATACATTTTTTTACCGTATATTTTCCTAGCGAAGTACGCCGCCTTAGTATGTCACTTTACAGCGGTGTTTTGTTTTTATTTGCATTTCTAGAAAGTATTTTTACTCTTTTCATGTTCCTGATACCTCTTCCGTTCTTATTATTTTCCATGTGCGCACCAATAAATGTGACGGCTGAGCAGGCCGAGATAGTCCAAAAATTTATATTAAAGTTGTGGTGAAATGGATCCTGGGTCCAAAGCAAGCCTGCACAACTAAGGCTTTGCGCAACTTTCACAAGAAACAAAATCAAAGAGCTCAATATCGCCGGAAGGTGCCAGAGGCATATCAAAATGGGCTCGTTCAACCGCATCAGCTATACACCTAACAAAACCAATGCGGTCTTAATTGCCAACAAGGAACAAATACTCACATTTTCGCTAATCCCATGCAAAAGCATAGGATTAATATAAACATGGATCTGGTCCCTTACGGGCGCTGCATCTATTCAGGCTAGAAATATACCCATTTCGTTATTTGTTTATTTAACTAAATGTCTTAAAGTGGGAATTTTACACCGCTAGTTTTCATGACTATTAGTTTCGCGCTTCTGTCTGCGTGGTACGTTTTTACCTTTTTTGCGAGGTCGTGGAAATCTTAGAGATCAATTATTGAACCTAAGAACTGTTTCTTTAGCTGAAAGGTGACGAACTAACTAACAAGGACATAGCTGGACCATATCTATATATCAGAAGCCCACAAACGCCCTCAAAACCTTAACTACTGATGGCTGGTGTGGATATCTGGGCACGAATTTTTATTCTCCAGAAATATGCAAAATTAAGAATAGCTCGGACCCAGGTACTCCTGAACTTTTACGCTCCTGTATAAGTACGCTTCTTGCTCAACCCTCCTCAAGGTCAATCGCTGGCCTTGGCTGAGCACTCTTATTATTCAACAGAGGTGTCATTCGACTGCGAATAACTGCATGAACAAATGCTTGATAAGAGGCTTTGCCAGCTGTACATATATATTCAAAACAATCGACGATAGTGTTCCAGGACGTGGTTGGGTTTCTTCTGGCTAGCGTTCTCCTTATAACAAGACAGAACGTTCAGTTGTCAAAACTGCGACCTGGTGGTTGTGACTCGCCACTAAATAAACGCACTGCCCATTGTTGCACGCTGACAAATCGAATAGCCATTTTCCACTATTTTTACAACAAGTGCAAAAAAGATACTCTCAGTCTTCACCTACTGTCATCCCTTCGCCTACGGTGCAGTTTCTGTTTACGCTACGCAAACATGCATCCAGTTTATCATCAACCCACTGATGACTTAGCTCCCCGTGAGTAGTGTTTCCGGTAATTCAACTTGTACAAAGTTGGCCACAGCCAATTGCGTGCATTGCACCTGTCTGTTGCGCAACGTAATGGTTTATAAATTTTGATCATGCCTGCGTTTGTGTGCTTTGGTAACTACGGGAATAAAATATTCATTTATTTAATTCTTTTTATTTATAAAACGTGGCTACACTTTTACCTGGGTTTGCTAACTTTTTCCTTACCGTAATAGTATGAACTACTTCGGCCCAATTTGCCTTTGGGAAACAGAAACGCGAGTATTCACATCTTAGGCCCGATACTTAAGCTTGTGCTGGCGTTCCTCGCTTAGGTAATGCTAAAATTTTATTCATGTATTTAGTTGTTCATTTGCATTCTGGCTGTGCATTTCTTTCCAGCAGTCAGGTTCTGAACCTGTGGAGAGGACTGGCCCATATTTGGAGAGCAACCAAAAGAAGGTCGAGCGAACAAAGCCATCTGCCACCGGCCCTCAGTGGGTGGGATTCTGAATTGGCTACCGTGCCTTGCGCGCAGGCCATTTAGCCATGACCGTCGGGTGGTTTACCTTTAACCAGCGCCCTACCTCAATTTAGACAACCGCAACCAGTTTGTATCTCTAAAGGCACCATGGCTTTTTGTGCTTTGTTTTCGGTTTCCCTCTCACCACAACTGCACACTTGATTTCCATGGTTTTCGATCATCCCATTCATAGGCGTAGAAGGCGGCAGATACGCACGCTTGAGCTCCGAGAAATCGTATTACCGACCAAGGCCAGTACTTGAGCCTGCAGTGCATTAGTTGAACAAGCAGCATTCAGTGAAAAACATAACGCGCATTTTACGACCTATGCGTAAGGCATCAAGTTCCAACACTTCAACACCTTCTCGTACACCCAACTAAGAAATAACCATCACCATATGGCTAAACTTATGGATTGGAGCACTTGCAGTTACCTGTTTATTTCAATGAAGGATAAGGAGCTCTTTCGTGAGTACAATGTGTAGAATGCAGACGAGGGAGAACCACAAGGATTGAGACGTAAGTTCTATTACGCAACACGTAGGCTCTATAAGAAAGAA
>CALYDF020007348.1:0-12586 GCA_944474145.2 Dicrocoelium dendriticum | reverse complement strand
TTTGGGCGCTACAAACTGAGCAAGCCAATGTTTTGGATTGCTTTCGCGAAACGGCGAAGTGGCGATGGTTACATTTTCAACCTTGCCGTCAAGGACTGAATGACACGTATCCCTAGCAGAAAAATGATACAAAGTAAGCGATATGGAACCCGAAGTATGCACAAAAATATGAAAATGGATGGACATACTGCAAAACTGAACCAACTTGGACATGAAAGTTAATAAGTGGTTTACCAAATTTTCGGTCTGTGTCATAGAAGCATAGGATTGTAGAGAGCAGAAGGATAAAGTCTGTCAGCTCCATCGCTTCCCGACCACTGTGTGGAGGCGGCGATTCGAGGTTAAGCGGTAGTTCACACGGGACCGTGACAGCTACAGTGGAAGCTGCAAGGGCCCATTGCACTCAAATGATAAGAACCTAACATTCGTTTGAAACATTCCACAGTCTGGGCATCGACAACAGGCTTCGGTACCACGTTCCAGTCGTTGACTACGCGAGTTGATGGAGCGAGAGCAGGATGAACCCGGAGTCTTCTGGGTTCAAATACTTTCCAGTTGTGGCCTTGAGTTGAACTGTTTGCATTAGATTGTAAGCATGCTTGCAGCGCCTTCCGCACCTCTCCTCTCAGGATGCGCCTGGTGGAAATCAGGTCACAGCGACGTCGGTGATAATCCAGGGTGAACAGGTTCATCCGCTGGAGTCTCATGGGATAAGGCAAGTCCCAAAATGTCTTTCGATCCCCGCCGTTGGACCTTTTCAATGAGGTCAGCTTAGAACTTGGTGAGAGTGAAGACGGCAGGTAATCCGTATTCGAGAATGGGTTGGACATGGGAACTAATACAACAGTCTGAAGATATCCGGGGTCAAACGTGAGAAGTCTCTTCGTATGGCATAGGAGATCTTGTTGGTGACCCCAAGGTCACGGCGTGCTTGTCGTGTTTCACCGTTCGGGGTTTTCTTTACTGAAATCCTTTTTTGAGGACAGCAGTTAAATAACACTACATAGAAAATTTGGCTTTGTCAGTTTTCTTGTGATCCGAAAGTACTTGAAGTTCCAACGTACTCGGAATTACTTGTGTGCCTTCCTTTGTCACGGCGTGGTTGTCGTGTTTCACCACTTGAGTTTTCCTTCTCGGAAGCCTTTTGTGGAAACAGTGTTGAATAACACTGACCAAAAAGCTTGACCTTGTGTTTCTTGTGGTTCAAACGGGCTTGAAAAAGCTTCGTTCCTTCAATCTCGCCCAGCTCCAACGGCGAACTTGCCTGCTAGTAAACTTGGTCTTTGTTCCGTTGTTGTCAGCGAGTCACTGTGTCATTACCCGTCTTTTGACCACTGTACGCTACCCAGCTACCTCGCCTCTTGTGCGATCTTTTCCATTCGTCAAAAGCGGATTTACTTGATTCAATTCTTGGTCGCACTGATCAGTGTATCTTCAGTTATCCGTGTGTCAGCCCCTGCTCCCTCGCAAAGGTCCTGTTGTTATATCCCTGGAGTCCACTTCGGCTTTGTGACTTGGTGAGTTCATTCCAATACACTCGTGTCACACTTGGTCGTTTCGATTGGTGCTCTCGTCGCTTGCATAAGTTGTCACCGTAATCCGGTTCACATCTTTGCTTCTTATCTATTACATTCAATTCTTTCTCTGAACCCTCTCCGTCACGATGGTTGTCAAGCGCTGCTTGAACTCGCCGTGTCCGCCTTCTGACGACTCTGTGGTCATATGTGGTAAAGTGGGCTGTCTAGAAGCGGTTACAGATTCGTCCGGGGGCATGCAGTGCGATATCTGTAGCCGTTGGTTCCATAAGGCCTGTACTGGCTTGGATCGTAGACAGTACGCTCTTCTGTCCAGTAGCGAGAGTTTACTCTACCGTTGTAGTGACTGTTGTAGGCCCAGGACTGAGCGTTACACGCCAGTAAAGAGCAGTCCTGTTTCTTTGGAAAGTTTGTTGTCTCTGATTGTCTCGTTAGACAGGAGAGTTGAAAGGATTGTGCAGGGCCTAGAACGCTCAGGTCTTCTCTGTCAGGAGACAGTAGAAGACACTGGCAAGCTGTCTGATCCTGCATCTGATTGTTTACTGTCGAATGTTAGCTTACCTGTTAGCAAAGACCTTGTTAGTAACGAGCCCTCAGACAGCGTGTTTGATTCGGCTGTTAGCGAAGGAGAGCAGCAGGTTTCTGCACTTGTCAAAAGAAGGCGAAAGAGGGTTAAAAAAGCGGCAAAACCAAAGGCGGACATGAGAGGTCCGTCGGGCGCCCATTCCCCCTCCTCAAATTCTACTGCTAAGGAATCCTTGCAACGGGAAACATCTACGACATTAGAGTCTATAGAAACGGACACTAAACTGAAACTATCGACGTCCACAGAGCGTTCGGTAAATACTCCGCGTCGCGGAGACTCGTATACCGACTGCAGTGTTATTTTCAGAAACGCCACTGAGTCTTCTGCTGTTCTCCCAAAAGACCGTATGCTAGATGACCTTAAGTGGTTTAGAGTATGCATTACCAAACTCCTGCCTCCAGGCTTCCCCGGTGTGACTGTGCGCAAACTAACCAGACTCGGTAACTTGCCAGCCGACACGTCTCGTCCTCGCTTGTTGCGAGTTGTTCTGTCCACTCCGGAGGAGCGCCAAGCACTTCTGCGTTTTGCCTTTAAGCTCAAGGGCAGTGGTGTCATCGTGCACCCAGACCTCCCTTTGGCGGATAGGCTGAAATTGCGGGAAGCTGTCAAGGATCTTAAAGCCCGCCGTGAAGCAGGAGAAAAGGGTCTCCGCTTGGTGGGTTTTCGGGTGGTGAGCCGGCGGTCCACTTCCGCCCTACCAGAGCCGGTTCTGGTGGCGCACGATCCCGGACTCACAATGTTAAATCCCTTCAGGTGATCTTAAGCAATGTGCGTAGCCTGCGAAACAAGCTGTGCGAAGTCGGCGCTCTTGTCGACGACCGCCGTCCAGATGTCCTCGCATTCACTGAAACGTGGTTGTCCACCGACGCCACGGACAGTGAAGTGTGCTTGCCAGGCTCCGCACTGCTGAGATGTGACCGCACCTCTGATCGGCGCGGAGGTGGTGTTGTTTTGTACGTTAACTCCGCACTTACTGTCTGTAAGACCCATAGTTTCAGATCATCAGAGGGTGATGTTGAGGCACTTGCAGTTAACCTGTGTATTGTCTCCGCGCAACTTAAAATTGTGCTGGTCTATAGAAGCCCCGACAGCGTTGCTAAGGTGTAGTGACCATGACATTTTACCCCATCAAACATCACATTCAGACTTGTGCACATTTTGTTTTACTTTGCACCCATCCCAAGCCTATATATACTAGACTGCAATTTTGAACCGGGTTCGCCATCTTGCCCGCGCGCTGCCGGCTGTTGTGCTCCTACGTGGTGTTACTCGTTGCTTCACCACTTTCTCCCATTTTCCTCAAGCTATATTCACATAGCTATTGTACATAGCTATTTTCTCAAGACAATCTTTATATCCCGCCGTCTTCTGTCTCACCGGGCTACGGTTTTCTTGTGTAGCATTCGTCAAGCCGCTACAAGGCTTGCTGATTTCATCCGCGAGCATTCGGCAAATAGGTGTTTAGTGATGGGGGACTTCAATCTTCCCGACGTTGACTGGCAGAATTTTTCCTGCGGCGCTGTTACAAGGTGTTTGGCTACCGAGCTTCTCGAGCTGGCCTTGCATGCTTCCCTGCACCAATTTGTCGATCGGCCCACTAGATTCATGATGGGTCAAAACCCGTCCCTCTTGGACTTGATCTTCGCTAAATCCATTGATTTTGTCACCAGTATTGTATACAACTCACCTTTCGGTGCTAGCGACCATGCATGTCTCTCATTTAAGTGCGCCCTTAGTCGTCAGACTAATGATCATCCTGACCGAGTACCAAATATATGGCGCGCAGACTTTCAGACAATGAAAGCCAAAGCCGCAAAGTCGCCTTGTGTCATTTTGGAAAGTGACGATATTCAAACGGCCTGGGAAAGCTTTAAATCATACTTGAGTGAGCTCTCTCTCCCCCATATACCACTATCTGGCAGGAATAAAACTAGGGCAAAGCCACCCTGGTTTGATTCTGCTGTACGCAAACAACTTAACAGACGTGCCAGATGTTGGCGTACTTACTTATCTGCTCCTTCATTATGCACTTTCAAACGATATCATGAGGTTCGAAATGCCTGCAGGCAGTATCTACGTGGTGCTCGTCTACAGCATGAAGTAGAGCTTGCTCGTATAGCCTCATCAAACCCGAAACGCTTCTTCGCCTATGTCAAAAGGCGAAGCAACATGAATTCGTGCATCCCAGTATTGTTTGGCCCGGACGGCACTGCTGTTGTCACGGATCACGAAAAAGCTTGTTTGCTTGGAGAACAGTATGCTGGGGTTTATGTTAGAGAGTCACAGCCGCCGCATATCAGTCTCCAGGCAAAAGTTCCTGAGGGCTCCCACTTGGAGGAGGTTTCTATAACCGAGGCTCAAGTGCTCCGGCTTTTGAGGCAGTTAAATCCCAGTAAAGCTGCCGGTGGAGATGCTATTCATCCCAAACTGTTGTACGAGTTGGCTGATGAACTTTGCTCTCCGATTACGCATCTTTTTGTGAAGTCTCTACGAGGCTGCTCTCTACCCAAGGACTGGAAGGAGGCTATTGTTTGCCCCATTTTTAAGAAAGGTGATAAGCACCTCCCTGATAACTATAGACCGGTCAGTTTAACGAGCGTGCTGGTCAAGTTATTGGAAAAGCTCGTGAGGGACGCTCTCGAAGGACATTTGAAAGCGTTTGACTTGCTTAATCCTTCTCAGCACGGTTTTCGTAAGGGCTATTCTTGCCTTACTAACTTGTTAACCGCTCGTGAACACTGGGCCGAAGCCGT
The DNA here is from genome assembly GCA_944474145.2 of Dicrocoelium dendriticum. Lineage (NCBI taxonomy): Eukaryota > Metazoa > Platyhelminthes > Trematoda > Plagiorchiida > Dicrocoeliidae > Dicrocoelium > Dicrocoelium dendriticum. Next base: position 7,712 of record CALYDF020007348.1, on the reverse strand, counting down.
TGATTGCGGGAAGGCAGTGGACGTGCTGTTTATTGACTTTTCCAAAGCTTTTGACACCGTTCCACATTCGCGCCTTTTGTACAAGCTGAATTCCTTTGGTATTTCTGGACCAGTCTTACGATGGATTTCAGCTTTCCTAATCGGAAGGGAAATGTGTGTGCGGGTGGGTTCAAGCTTGTCCTTCCGCCAATGTGTTCTCAGTGGCGTGCCGCAAGGTTCGGTTCTTGGCCCCCTTCTCTTCACTTTATACGTTAATGACCTACCTGATGAATTGGGTGTGCCATCCCTAATGTTTGCGGATGACTTAAAACTCTGGTTCACGATAGACGAGCCGATTGGTCCACTGACCCTACAGGAGGCTCTGGATAGACTTTGGGACTGGTCAATTTTGTGGCAGTTGCCCATTAATTTAGGGAAATGTTCCGTTTTACGCGTTGGTCCGAATGACCCGCCGACGCGTTATTTGCTTGGCGGCAACGAGGTACCGCGAGTTCAACTCCAATCTGACCTCGGTGTTTTGCTGTCATCTGACTTCAAGTCCAGTGAACACTGGAAGACAGCTGCTCGTAAAGGCTTCAACATGTTGTGTATGATCCGCAGGTCATTCGGGATCATGACCACCGACATGTTTGTTAGACTATTTTCGGCTTTTGTAAGGCCGCACTTGGAATACTGCGTCCAGGCTTGTCCTCCATGCCTGGTTCGTGATAAGATGGCAGTTGAACGAGTCCTGCGGTCCGGGACGAAAATGGTGTACGACTTAAAGAAGCTGACGTACCCGGAGAGGCTACGTAAGTTGGATATGTTTTCCATGTATTACAGGCGGCTTCGGGGCGACTTGGTCCTTACATATCGTATATTGATGGGTCAGATTGGTCCTGATTTGACTGGACTGTTTCGCCCAACTCGAATGCCAACCCTTCGTGGCCACCCATTAAAGTTGCACAAACCCCGGTCTGACCGGGTTTTGGCAACTTTTAGATTATCGCGTAGGGTTATAGCTTATTGGAACACATTGCCTGCAGACGTCGTGATGGCACCGACGTTGAAAGAGTTCGAGCATCGACTTGACGCTCTCGGTCTGCAGTTTAAAGTCTTCCCCTTCGTGTCTTAAACTTTTCTTCGTCTATTACGGCTTACGCTTCTTTAACTCATTTTAACTTACATTTTAATATTGCCTACGATATTAGATTAGCTTGTCTTCTCTGTTTTCTTTTCTTTACTGACACTACTGTTTTTTTTTTTTTTTCACGTGGCCGGCACAGCGGGGACTGCTAGTGCAGGGCACGTGGGCATTGTTTGGTTGACCATATGAATCGTGTGTGTTGATTTGGCTCTCCTTTGGCACATCAAGGCACCGGTTTTCCTGTTGGATCAACGACGTTTTCGAAGGTGGAACATTTGCGGGATTTTCCTACTGTTCCGGTCCCAATTGAACTTGAACTTGAACTTGGCAGCAGCAAACCTTCGTATCGTGTCCTGCGTAGTCCGTAGATCAGATGACATCAACACGCCGATGTCTTTTTCAAGGATTGAAGTTCTGGGCAACGCTCCACCAATGTGGTACGTCCCGAACGGCTCAAGAGCGCTAATGAAGAGGACCGCGCACTTATCGCGATTTATGGGCAACCGCCATTTGTATGCCCAATCATGTAACGTCTCAAGTGTAGCCTGTAATCGGCCCGCAACATCAAGACAGGCTACCCTCATCCAAAACTTAGGGTGCTAGAACAGCTCTTGCCAGGAAAATCACAAAAGAAATAGTCGGTGTGACTTTAGAGTACCAGTTAACATTGCCAACTGGACGAACACCGCCGGCACTATCTTCGGAACTTAAAAATGGAGAGAAATAAATCGAAATTCATCAAAGAGCTGCACAATAGTGTGCATCTACACATGAGGCATAACAATACCTCAAGTATGAGCAAGCTCAACCACCAGAAGTAGAGTTGTTAAAGCTCAACCAATGTAGACCAAAACGGATTTCACGCCCAAATGCAATTAGCTAAATTTTACTAAATTTTCCCACGCTTATTTCTTTATTATTGGTGGCAGGCTCCCATAGCACACTGACGTTAGAGACGGAGCCTCATGAATATAGAAAATCGGCTCTAAGGGATAAATCTTGTGATGTTTAGCTAAGTAATGTGTGTATTTTGTAGGCCGAAATCTGTCAACGGATCTGAAAGATCCCCAGGGTTACTCAGGTAGACCTGGCTCATGCGGGCTTGTTGTAAGCTTTAGAAAAGCTTAGGGGCTTAAAAAATGCTAAACTCTATTTTACTGGTTGTTTAGGTGGCTCAGTATCCACTGAAAATGGTATGCTGTGGCCTTCTAAGCGTGAGTTAATTACAAGCTCCTCTGAATTCCCAACTAGATATAATATTCCTTGCTGGATTTCTAGCGTTTTCGCGCAAGATCATCCCTTATTTGCATGCATTTGTCATGTATGCCTGCAAAGTTTACTTTTCGGCCACCCGCGCAGTCCGTAGTTGTCGCAGGGTATTACGGGCTAATTAGAGCATTTCTGGATAGCTATGCCTATCTAGAACATACGCCGCTTCCCTACATTTTATATTTTCTTTTCTTTTTTCTGCTATCTGCTTGCAAAGCAGAAAGCCATCTATAGCGAAAAATAAAAATGGCCTTATTCGTAGACCATCATTTAATTGCGAATAACTCGCAAACTACTGCACGCATTGTGTTGCTTTTACGTTCAACGTATTCAGGCGCTAAAGCTGGTCCAGACCAGTGTAATTTTGTGCCACTTTAAGCGGTATTCTAACTGTAGAAAGGCTTTTTCTTTTATCTGAGAATAACTCAGGTTGAAATTTCGCGCTGGAGAGCAATATCAGCGTAAGAAAAGTAGGGCTGTATTTTTTTGTTAATTGGTATTTTTCTACTGAAGCACGCAGCTTTATTTTCTCTCTTAACAAATTGTTTTTATTTTTGTCCGCGTTTATCGGAATTGTTTTCAACTTTTCGTATGCCTTATAATCCCTTCACTCATTTCTTCCATGTGCGCACAATTGGGGCAACTGAGTGGCCAATTAATGTGCGAACAATTTAAAGTGCACTTTCGGCGAATTGGATTCTGTTCCAAGGAGAAAAGGCACAACTACACCTCCGCGAAGTTTTCACAAAAGAACAAGGAGTTCAATATCGCCCGCAGGAACCAGAAACATGTCAAGGTGGGCGCCTGCGACCCAGTAGCTGTATATCAAACAATGCCAATGCATTTGTAATTGCTGACGATGAACATATACTTATATTTTACCTACTTCCATGCAAGAGCATCGGATTTATGTAAGTATTGATCTGAACCCTTTAGGGTGCAGCCTCTAGCAGGTCTAGAAATATACCTATTTATTTATTTATGTATAACTTCAAGTCGTCGGTGTACATCAAGCAATGCAACTGAAGTTCCTTCGTGTGGTCAAGGATGAAGATCTTGAAAAGTTCTGGGCCAAGGACCGATCCCTGTGGGACACCGCTAGTCAGGAGCACAGGAGCAGAGTAAGGCTCGTTCACGTTGACTCGCGTTGTCCGGGCATCCAAAAAATCAACGATCAAAGAGAGAACGTTCCCAGAAACACCTATTCCTCGAAGTTTATACAGAAGGATTTCATGAGGAACCTTGCCCAAGCCTTGCTGAGGTTGACAAAAATAACACCCAGACGTTTCCCACCGTCTAATTACTTCGCCCATCTTTCACGGGCCATAAGCAGTTTCGAAAGAACCTGAGCGTGACCACCAAAAACAATGCTGCGCGCAAGAGGTGTCGTTTAGGCTGTTGAGGTAGAGCACAAGTGCCTGCTTAAGAATCCTCTCCATTAGCTTGCACAATATTGACGTTAAGCAGATGGGTCGATAATTAGCAGGACTTTGACGATCCCATCCTTTGTGTATGGGTTTAACAATTCCCACTTCCAAGCAATCAAGAGCCGCCTAAATTCAAGCGAATGGCGAAATACCCGGCAAACAGGAGCGGCAAGGTAATCGGCCACAGTCTAGCGGAACAGCGGATGCAGGACCCGGATAGGAGTTCGGATCTAATTCACGAGTGCCTCTGGCACCGACATCAGCGCTCCTTTCTACCTGCTCCAACACAGAAGGGAGCCTTGGCACCGCGTAACTAGGAGGCAGACTCTCCCTTGAGTAAACAGATAAAGACTGCACGGCCAGGAGGCTGGCTTTCGCAGCGCCGTCGTCAAGTAAACCGCCATGCGCCATGGAATACAGAGCAGGAATACCACTGCCTGCACTGATACTTCTCTTCAAGTAAGAGGAGAGTGCCTTGGGAGTCGTCCTAGATTGCACAGCCAAACAGAGTTTGTACTTATGTCGTTGCTCACGTTTTTGCAAGTTGCAGATATTCCTAGCCACTTTATATTCCGAATAGGCAGACTCTGGTTGCGCGAGCTTGAACCGAACCCACGGTTTCCGTCTTTTGTTCATTAGGCCCCTCAGTTCCCGACTGTAGAACTAGTTAATACTAGTCCGTGACGATGCGCGGAATTACGCGCGGATATCAGAAAGCAATTGGAGTCGGACACAGCGGACTGCATTCGATGAGCTACAACAAGAAGCGGGCGGATGAATCGAGGCAAGAGCGTACACGTGAGCGCGGGGACTTACAAGGCAGTAGTGTGTCAAGCCGGTTGTAAGATTAAAACAATAATGAGTAATGTACAATCGGTCAACAAGTAAATTGTACATGAAAGATAAGAGTTATCTTTTTGGGCGCTACAGAACTCCCCTCCTAGAAGGCTGAACGAAGAAGCCTTCGAAATCAATTGGTGGTGAATCCAAGTTCGCAAAAGTTACTGGTATAAAAAGTAGAGTCTGCTCGGGTTCGGAAAAAATGCAGCCGAAAATTTGTATCCTCTGTGCCGTCCGGTCTTTATAATTTATTGATATCAGGGCAGGGTGCATTTCGGCGAGCCGTTGGAGCGGGCTTGTCGGACTACAACGAAAACTGGCTAGTCCAGAGAAAGGCCGACAGGACCTCAACCTCCGCTGTTGCCAAACGGTGCGCTTGGGAGTGGTCTCTCCCCCCGCCGCACCCCGCCCAGCGCCAAAGCGACCCTCGTTCCACGAAGAAAACGACCATGGTCCCACGGAGAAACGATCCTCGTCTCGCGGAGAAGCGATTCTCGTCCCGCGGAGAAGCGACCAGTGTTCGCGTCAGGGTCCTCGAAAACATTCCTCGTGTGGGCCAGTCGCTCGAAGGGGAGGGTCGGGGCATGTAAAGACGACCATCCGTTTTAGAAACACTTGACCATTCATAATCCTTTTGGCTGGCGTGGTTTTGGACGGCTCAGGAGCAATTACGATGATTAGACAACGGCCACGAGAGGGTGCTTTGTTGTTATCGGGGAGCTGCGGCTTGTGGGGAGGTGGACGCTCCCTAAGCAGTTTTCCAGCTGACCGACTCTATCCAGAACTAGCTTCAACTGTGATTGTGAAGACAATGTTTTGCGTTTCACTTTGACATCTGTCTTGCCCTTACTTGCACCCACTCGTACTGGCGAGGACAGTGAAGCACATTTCTTCGCTACGGATGCATAAGTCTTGGTATTTAAGACGTTACCGCGGTCAACAGCTGTCGGCTTACCAGTGGGGGTAACCGGAGCAGAAGCTAGTGACGAGAAGCATGGGGAGACCAAGAACGCAGTATCGCTGTCCGCCTCGGTTTGAGCGGCAAGAACCGCGGGTTCAGTGCAGGCAGTCCGTCAAGCGCTGCAGTGTCGGTACTTGCCTACATTGCTGGAGTCCGACAGGCCAGGGTATACTTTGTGTGGGGGGCAACGGAGGATCTTTCTGCTTTTGCACAGAATGCAGACATAAAGGACTTGGACTGACTGGACTTTGGCCGCTCGAAACGAGACTGACACTCAGTCCAGCGCGACGTGACACAAAGGAAGAGGATGACGGCGGAAGCAAATAAATAAATAGTTTATTCTCGAATTTGTCGAGACACACCAAACCAGGCATGATCAATGTTTACATGCAATTATGTTTCGCAACAAACACGTTGCTATGTATGTGCTTCACTGCCCTCGCTAGTACGAGTGGGTGCAAGTAAGGGCAAGACAGATGTCAAAGTGAAACGCAAAACATTGTCTTCACAATCACAGTTGAAGCTAGTTCTGGATAGAGTCGGTCAGCTGGAAAACTGCTTAGGGAGCGTCCACCTCCCCACAAGCCGCAGCTCCCCGATAACAACAAAGCACCCTCTCGTGGCCGTTGTCTAATCATCGTAATTGCCCCTGAGCCGTCCAAAACCACGCCAGCCAAAAGGATTATGAATGGTCAAGTGTTTCTAAAACGGATGGTTTCCTTACTGCTCGACGAAGGTCAGCTAAAAATCAATTTCGCCTCCGCTTTTCGCCTTGACAAGGAACAAGAGGACTCATCTAAGGTGCGTCCCTTGAAGACTGTATGTCAAAACGATGAAGAAGTCCATCGCATTCTCCGACGAGCCCAGCGTCTTAAAAGAGAAGCACTTTTCGTACTACGAGACCTCACTCCGGAGGATCGCGTACAAATGAAGCAAGCGGTTGGTGAACTCATATCTCGTCGTGATAACGGTGAGTCGGACCTAAATATCACGGATTTTTGCGTACTTTGAAAAACGCCAAGCACTCGCTAGAGACCACTCCTTGTCATACCCGGGCGTTAGAGTTGAAGTACGGACTGCGCGTAATTTCTTCCAGTGTGCGCCGTCTCGGAAACAAACTAGACGAAGTTCAGCTTCTTGCTTCTGTAAATCAGCCGGATCTTATAGCTTTCACTGAAACCTGGTTGTCCACGGATATCCTGGACTTGGAAGTGCAGATCCCTGGATGCCATCTTTGCCGGGAAGAAAGCCATAAAGGTAGATCTGGGGGCGGTGTGATACTCTATTGGAAGACGGAATTCAAAGCTCATTTGGTTGAAGCTACCTGTGGCAGCGATGGCGACTTCGAAACTCTCTGGTGTCATGTTCATGACGGATGCAGATCTCTCATGGTCGGTGTTGTCTACAAGGGCCCATGGCTTCCGGAGCTTGTTTGCTGGTCGTGAGCAAAATGCACGGTGGAGGCAAGGATTGCTTCTTACTGTGTGACTTCAACGCCCCAAGTATCGACTGCGACCAACTGCCTTGTGTTCCCTCTTCAAATGCTTTTGGTTTTGCTATTTTAGAGACGGTTATCGCACGTAACTTACTCCAATATGGCACAGTGCCTGCTCGTATAATTGCAGGAGGAACCCAATATTTTTGACCTTGTAGTCTCACCGGCACCATCAGTTGTCACCCGCCCAGCCGTTCTTCAACCCAGTGGCAACAGCGATCACTCTGTGGTTTATTCCTCTGGACCCGAACCCTTACTCTATGCAACCAAGGTCGCCACCGCAGAAGTTGCTGATTGTTGATCCCCAAGGCCTACAAACGGCCTCCAGTACTGTGGAATGGAGTACACCCGAACCCCTGGATCTGAACGATGAATGGAACCACTTGTATTCCAAAATGCTTTGGCCCGTTGAGCAGGTCGTTCCTGTCCACAAAAATCTATTGCCATAAGTCCTCCATGGATTGATCGTGTAGCGCCCAAAAAGTTAACTCTTATCTTTCATGTACAATTTACTTGTTGACCGATTGTACGTTACTCCTTCTTGTTTTAATCTTACAACCGGCTCGACTCTCTACTGCCTTGTAATTCCCCACG
>CALYDF020007347.1:0-12546 GCA_944474145.2 Dicrocoelium dendriticum | reverse complement strand
CCACCAACTATCCAACGGGGCTTGTAAAGCAACGCTTCTTAACCCGTATAAATTCATTGTTCATTGTTCATTATACCCGTCCCAATCTCTCAGACGCCAGTATTTACACACGTCAATTATAGTTGGGCGACCATTTTGAGGAAGTTGCTCTCGTTGCGCACCCACACTTCCGCCGAAGTTAACAACATTCCCTCAAAAGCACTGCAGGTGGCAACCACGAGGATAGCTGAAACATTAACGAGATTTTTTCATAGGTGCCTGGACGAACAGCAGGTTTCTAACATGTGTACACAATGGTAACATTACCCCGATTTTCAGGAGTGGTTGCCGTTCAGAGCCTACCAACTATCGCCCAGTGATTCTCCTCCCTGTGTTCTCAAAGTTGATGGAATCGATCATAGCTGAGGCTGCCATGCGCTACTTCGAAACGTCCAACATCATAGTACCGGAGCAATACGGATTCCGTCAGCATCAGTCATGTACTACCAATCTGCTTATTATCCGTGGCAGATGGACCGAGATAGCCGACAGTGGGATCGACATTGATGTCATCTACCAAGACTTTTCTAAAGCCTTGTACCGCATAGATCACGTCATCCTTCTCCAAAAGCTACAAGCGTACTGGTTTGGAAACCGTCTTTAGATGGATCAGAAACATCCTTCTTCAGCGGCACCTTCAGGTTCAAATTCGGGGCTCATTTTCGGATCCAATTAATGTGGACTGCGGTGTTCCACAAGGGTCCGTGTTGGGGCCGCGGTTATTCTTGTTCTTCATTAATGACCTTGCGAGTGTCAAGTCAAATTTCCTGCTTTTTGCCGATGACATCGATATGGCGGGCAATCGGTTGTCAGGAAGATCACGATATGTTGCAACGAGATTTGGACCACGCCTTTGGGTGGTCAAAGGCAAATCCACTTCCGCTTAGCACGGACAAGTGCAAAACGGTGCATGTCCGCCACAAGCCCACGTACGCATATAATCTCGCAGACGATATGCAGAAAACCGCCTCTCAAGAACGAGACCTTGGGGTGGTGATGCAAGACGATATCAGCTGTTCGGCGCAGTTCTTGAAGGCGTCTAAAACCGCAAACCAACCTGTTGGTCTGTTACGGAGGGTTTTCGGGCGTTTCGATCCCTCTATCTTCCTCCAAATGCTCAATGGATGTGTGAGGCCCCATGTAGAGTACGCGACCCAGGCTTGGCAACTCTGATTAAAACGCGAGCTTCCTGCGCCGGAGATCTTCCAGTGAGGGGCAGCGAAAAAGGTGAAGGGGTTGTCCCACCTGTAATACCCTATGCGACTGAGAGCCCTGGGAGTGTACAGCGGAAGATATCGCCGTCTACGGGGTGACTTCATTCTGGCGTTCCAGATTTTGAAAAACCCCGGTCACGCCTGCTGCCACCTCCTGAAGCTTAGCCGCAAAATGGAATTGAAGGGTTATAAGCTGAAACTTGCCACCCAATAGAGTCGGCTAGAATGCCGCCAGAATTGTTTTCCTTACGAGTTTGTCAACCGTGGAACGCTCTTTCGACTTTTGTCATTTCTGCGCCCACGCTACACATTTTAAAAAGCGACTCGACGATGCTTTACATCACCCACATGAGCTGATTACTAATCACTGTGTGAAGACTTGTCGCAGGCATTGTGCTCACCAAACCCAAGAAATCGGGGTAGACGGATATACCTTTGTGTTAACGTGGATAATATGGGGACTCCACAGATGCGTTTTCCCTTTTGTGTGACTGTTTGAATTAACGTTCTTCTCACAAACCATCCTACTGGACTTGTCAAGCCTTGGCTTTTTTCTCCGTATTATACCACTGTTCCATTGTTGTGACGCTTGCCAGACACAGCGCTTTTACATATACTATAGGTCTGTGCAGCTTCTGTAGAACTCACAGGATTCCATGGATTACGGTCGGCAATGTCTGCCAGTTGTGGACTTGATTTTCGGGTTTTGGAGCACCTGCCGTGTATCTTGGATTGCGACACACGATCTCAATTGTGGCCTCGGTTGACTTTGAAGTCAGCCTCTGGCAATTACGGTCACTGGGACTGTCATCGACGTGGAGGGTTTCGGTGTGGCTCTCTCCCATCCCTGCATCTTACGACCGACGGTAGAGATTGCCGAGCTGGGAGTGGAACTCGGTGCATAGTGCATGGCGGCTATCACCATGATCACAAACCATTGAGCTCCGCGAGAATTGCTTGACACCGCGTTTAGAAGTTGATTTCCGGGTTTTGGAGCACTCGCGGTGTGTCTTGTAAAGCGACAGGCAACCTCAATTGTTTGGAGCATTGAGTTCCCTGTATTAACTTGAATAGCACAATAAGAAGATGAATGTTGCATTTCGTGCCTTCTGTTCACTTGCAAACAGACAACATATCAAATGATAACGTAACAAAAAAGGAATCAATACTTCGAAAGCGTAAGGTTCAAGCGAAGTAAACGTTGGCTACAGCTTGCCGAGGAATTATTAGTTCCAAGGGAGTTTAAGCGTAACGAACAGTTGCTTCTGGACGCATAATGTTGGAGGGTGCTTTTTATGGCCACTGCCTCGGAAAACTTGAGGACTCTGGCGTTTGTGTTACGACAGATGACACTAAACGCCGAGTTGAGGTCCACCTGATGATCCGTTTCCATCAGGTGTTTCGTAATGGAAGCAACAGGTATGTTGTTCGTCGACACAGGTCCCGGTTGCCGTTGCTTTGTCAAGGTAACGATACGCTTCGGAATGTGCTCCCCAATCCGCTTACATGAGCAACGGTCTGTTCTGCCGATGTAACTGCTTTCACAGTTACAAACAAATTGATAGATACAGTGCGTTGTGGCGGAGACCGACTTAGTAGGCTTGACTGGAGGCAGTGGTAGCTTCTTGGTTGTCCAGAGGATGCAGAATTTAGCGGCACCGAATCATAACTGCTGTGCGTCGTTCTACATGCCTAGCCAGAACCCTTTGAAGGGTAGTCGCAGATAAACAGGCATTTTTATGGCCTCGGTTCATCATGGCGATAGCCTCCAAGCACTATGCGCCGAGTTTAACTTCCGGTCCGGTTCTCTCTACTCAATGAGTCTAAACCAGGACGAAATCGTCGGCCGTAGAGTACAGAAATGGGAGAGAGCCACACCGAAACGCTCCAGTTATGGAGTTCTTTCATTCATCTCGCACCAGAAGGCCAGCGCGTCTTCATATTTTTCCCCTTGCAGTTCTTACACCACTTTTTATAAGTTAGCCATTCGGCTGCCCGAGCTGGGGTGCCAATCAAGCCTGGAACATCGGTATAGCTGCATGGATCACCGGACAAAGGGATGAGTTGGTTGAAGTCCAGCACTCTAATGGCTTTCATAAACGGCCACTTGGCCTGTGATGTCAGCAACTCCTGGGCCTTTATGACAGCACGGGAGAAGCAGAGTTGTATATCATTTTGGATTTTGCTAGACAGATGCTGCAGCCGGTTTTCCTCAGCGGCGGTTTTTGGCAACATGTATAGATCAGAGAGATTGTTTTAAATCGTATGGGTTACAGGAGATTGTGATTAGGCAGTTTTTAGATGAGATTCTTGCCAACGGCCGCAGTGCAACTCAGTTGCCACTTGAAGGTTTTCCGCGTTTGTTTGTTTTTTAGAAGATACACAATTTCACAACATGGGTAATGATGGGAATATTTGCTGTGATATGCGACACCTTCCAGCGCTTGGATTATGGCCGGTGCAGGTGGGCCGGTCGGGATATCCACGCGTTCCTGTGTTAGATACTCCATGTAGACCCGCCTCTTTCTCCTCAAAGACGAAAAACACCTAATTTTTGCAACAAATTGGTCAACTTTCGATAAGAAGTTGCGAAAGGTCCTTCTAATTTACTGGATGCAATAGGCAACTTACCTGAGGTGAACTGAACCCTCACAAACAGGCTTTATGACATCTCGGCAGCATGCTGTCAAATATTTAGCGCCATCAGACACGAAAGCCGTCACACTACTGAACTGTATACCCATCATTGCGCAGAATGGCTCCCTTAACTGTTCCATAATAGCGCTGGTTATGCTTCTACCCATGTCTCTTCTTAACGACCTTGGGCAATGTTTGCTATCCGTTTTGACAGATGACTGGTTGTGTGCCCGAGGTATCTTTTACCACAGGTGCAAGTAAATTGATACAGGACGTATGATTGGGACAAGACCAGACCTTGGATGATGGCCGGTGCAGGTGGGCTGGTCGAGATATCCACGCGTTCCTGAGTTAGATACTCCAAGTAGACACGCCTCTTTCTTCCCGAAAGACGAAGAAAACTTTTCGCTTTTGCAACGAATCCGTCGAGTTTCGGAGGGGAATTCGCGAAGGGCCCCTGCAATCAAACTGATGCAATGAGCAACACATGTCGTGTGAACTTAATCCTCACAACTGGTTTTATGACATGTCAGTAGCATGCCGACGTGTATCTTGCGTCATCGGACACGAAAACCGCCATACGACTGAACTCTATATTATCTTTGTCAAGCTGCGAAGAATGACTCTCCCAACTGTAGCATAACTGACTACCCTTGATCATGTGGATGAGGTATGTACGCAGACTGTAGATGTTCGAATACAATGGTGAGCATAACAGGATGTTGTCACGGAGGCGAAACAGTTGACTACGATGGTGCACACTAGCGGGGCGAGATCGGCCAGATCACGTGAGCGGCTGACAGACTGGTTGTCATGGTCAAACCGGAAGCTGACGAAATCAGACCGTCATCGCCGCACGGGTTGCTATGTTGCGGACGTGGTCCTACCTACAGTCAGACAGTGATGGCGGCTGCCAGAGTCGAATCTGTTCAGACAAGAGATGTGAGTCACCTCAGTGATAGCAGCGAGGTAAGCGCATGTGACCTATAAAAATAGCCATGTTCTGTACCTAATATACTTCGGTCTAGCAGGCTCAGCGTTTTGTTTTCCCCGGCTGTTTGGTGGCGCAGAGAGGCAAAGGACAGCGTTACAACAGATGTGCAGTTTCATCTTCCCCTGATCATCAGTTCTTTCGTCTATTGCGACGTTGACAAAGAACATCTCTTTCAATATGTCTTTATGTCCATAGAGATGGGGAATTTTCAGATGTAACGCATTAGATCCTCAGTAGCTCCACCACTTCGTATGTGTAAGTGAAAAAATTCGCTTAACTTTGGGTTGTAGGCGTTCTCCAGAGGATTTGGAGAGCAGATCGTGGGCAGAGGACAGTGGTGATACCCAAGAGGAATGTTCCGATAACCAGATGGCCACTTTGGCATTCCTTCCGTATACAAGTGTACTGATAACAACAAAGACCACTCCAAAAAAGCTTTCTTTACGAATGTCTCACTTTCTGTGATTTTTCTGCGTTTTGCGGAAAAGGTGGGTCTATACCCATCGTTGGCTTTTTGCCGTCCGGTTTGCCCGTTTCTATCATACAACTGGCGTATCACACCGAGCCGCGACAGCGGACGAAGACCGCTAGTGTCGTAATTGCAGGGTTACATCCAGAAAATAGCCGCTTTGTTGTGTGGTGTGGAGGGGCTGTCGCTCAAATTACCAAGGATCGTTTCATCTGTTGCATACAGCAGGGCGGATAAGCGAAAACATGTTACTGCTGGTGCCTCCCTTCATTCTTTCCCACCTCTTTCTCTCACTCCCTTCCCGACTCCCAGTACTAAGCTTCCTTCTATAATTTCCAGCCTTATTGACAGCAACCGAAGTGCCACTGGAGTAGAAACATCTGCAGCCACCTTCCCAAAACCGTCCCTTATAATGCCACGCTGTCCCGTTTCCCTGGCGGCGTTCAACATTTGCCCCCCCCCCAGACAAATTGGTCAACAGGCTGCAGTCGCACGCACCTTGGACACACTGGGTATTGACGTGTGTTGTGTGTTCGAAACTAGGATCAATAAAGATAACGAGGTTGTTGAATTAACCACGCACGCTTGTCCTCTCGCTATTGGTTGCACGCATCCGGTGATGCTGATGCAGCACTCATAGGTCAATCTGGGGTAGGTATCATTCTCAGCCCCAAAGCTGAGCCATCGTTGGTTAATTGGACTCCAGTGAACAGCCGTTTGTGTGTAGTCCGTTTGACAACATCAGGTAAGGTTGATTCACAAAGTAATACAAAACGTTGTTTGTTTGTGATTTCTGTTTATGCTCCTACCGACTGCAGTTCAAATGCTGTCAATGACACATTCTATCACGAACTGAACGGGCTACTATGCAGTACTACTAGTTCAGATATTATAGTACTTGTATGGGATATGAACGCACAAGTAGGACGTCTGTGCTCTACAGAAGCTCAGCTAGGTGATAAGTATGGGCCTGACTCCAAACAGACTGACAACGGCGTGCGTCTGCTTCAAATGTGTGCGGAGCACCAGTTGTTTCTTAGTAGCACTGCTTTTAGATATATTGGGCGCCGTAGTGCCACTTGGCGTCCTCCTGTAGCTGGCCAGAGATGGACCCAAATTGACCACATTGCTATAAGTTATAGGTGGCATGGTTCCATCCTGAATTGCCGCTCGTATTGGAATACCTGCGTCGACTCTGATCATGCCTTGGTACGCTGTCGTTTCTCCATGAACTTTAATGGGAAGCGCACCAAGCGTCTCCTCCGATTGGCAACTGAGAAATTGTCTCAGCCCTCGGTCAGGCAAGCCTATCAAAACGCACTGCGTACCGAACTTTCGCTGTCTTGTCCTAATGACACTGAGCTTCAGTGGAATAGGATCTCGGCCGCCATGCACGACGCAGGAGCATCTGCTTGTGGCACTATCAATCGTCACCACACCAGTCACTGGATACCCCAAGTCAAGTCAAAATAGGCTTTATGAACCCGACTGGGAACATTTTCAGCATTGTACACTAAAATTGCCGATGTGGTGAGGTATAACGTAAGCATGGAATTGCAATAAAAGCGTAAAAAGAACAAAAGCACGCATGCACACCACACAAGTAACTGTTCATGCGTGGTGCTAATAAGTTTTTTGGAGCCCATAGGAAAACGGGATAAATAAGGGAAGATCGAGTTGTGATAACTTGTTGTAGGAGGAAACAAAATCAAACATTTAGAGCGAGTAGACTTGTAGCAGAGGGTTTTATATAAATCAGCTTGAAGAGAATGAAAAGGTTCATTTAAAACATTTAGTCAAAACTTGTGACATGCCTTAAAGTGCTTAGTAAAGGTGAAGTTAACCACAGAATCTCTGGACACTCCACTACACTTAAAAATGAGTTCAGTGGAGCACACAAAAAATGTGACACTTTTGTAGAAGACTGGCAAAATGGCTAAAGGAACAATAACCAAAGAAGAATACAGGCAATCAAAAAGTTGCAAAGCAATGAGCTGCGTACTAAAAGCATTTTGAGTCGGAGGGTACAGAGTGATAATTTCGGAACATTGCGGAGTGAACCTGCTAGAATCCAGAAGAAAACTCCCAACTGGCTCTGAGCACAATGTGAGCAGACGGGCTATTAGGCGCGAAAAAAAGCGGAGCCCACGTGCTGACAAGGAAGCCTGGTGGACCAGTACAGCTCAAGAAATGGAAGAGGCAGGAGCAATAGGCAATTACAGCAAGCTCTTCCTGCTGACTCGCACCACTGGTCGCAGGAAACCAGACGTCAGTGAGACAATCAGGGACAGCGCGGGTGCACCGATACACAATAAAGAGCGCCGTTGGCTCGTTGGGCGGAACACTTTCAAGATCAGTTCAGCTGGCTTCCTGCTCCCGGACCTCTTCCTACTCAGGTGATTCAGAAGTAGCCATGGACGGTTAGTTTAGAGCCTACGTCGGAGACCGAGGTCAGAAATGCGATCACAGCCCTCAATCGTTTTCCTGCTGCCGGTCCGGATTCCCTCCCACCTGCACTATTTAAGGATGGAGATGAGGTC
The DNA here is from genome assembly GCA_944474145.2 of Dicrocoelium dendriticum. Classification (NCBI taxonomy): domain Eukaryota; kingdom Metazoa; phylum Platyhelminthes; class Trematoda; order Plagiorchiida; family Dicrocoeliidae; genus Dicrocoelium; species Dicrocoelium dendriticum. The sequence goes on along the minus strand of CALYDF020007347.1, from coordinate 4,653 downwards.
CTCTGCAAAGCACTGACCTCCCTATTCGAAAGAAGGAAGAGTTTCCTGGCTAACTGAAGTGAGTCGATCATAGTTGTAATGTACAGAAAGAGAATTCGCACCAACTGTGCTAATCACAGGGGTATTAACCTAACGCCGGTTGTGTCAAAATTACTAACCTCCATTCTCGTTCGTCGCCTCACTGAGGAACGACAATCTCCGATTAGCGATGAGCACGCAGGTTTCCGCCCAGGATGTGGCTGTGTAGACCATATATTCACTTTGCGGCAGGTGCTTGAGCATCACCACACATACCGCAGACCGGTAACAGCTGCGTTCCTCGAGTTTAGGACTGCGTTCCATTCAATCGATCGATCGGTTCTGTTCGAAATACTTGCGCGGAAATGTGTTCCCACAAAATATGTGAACATCCTACGTGCTCTATACTCGAACACTACAGGCCACGTCAGAATCTATGGTGACCTGTCGGATAGCTTCCTGACCACAGGTGGCGTTCATCAGGGTTGTCCGATTTCCCCATTTTGTTCAATTTCGTCGTGGACTCCATCATGCAGTGTTCCTTTGCGGAACCTCACGATGTAGGCGTTGAGGTCCTGCCTGGTGAAAGGTTAGTTGACCTAGATTATGCGGACGATATCGTCTTGTTTTTGACAATATTAAGGCGGCCTAGTCTAACCTGAAGTGGTCCCAATAATTTGTATGCGTTTTACACCTCCCAAGTGCAAAGTGTTGCTGCAGGACCACCAGCCACTTGATGACCCCTTGACGCTTGCTAACGAGGAACTCGAAGTGGTTGATCAATTCACTTATGTTGGCAGCTGCATCAGCAATGATGGGCGCATAGAAACTGACGTGAGCTTACGCATTTCAAAGGCCAGAGCTGCCTTCTTGAACCTGCGTCATCTTTGGCGACAGAACGGAGTTTCCCTCCGTCTGAAAGGCCGTGTATACAAGGCCACAGTGAGGGCCGTTCTGCTCTATGGTAGTGAAACTTGGCCCCTTCGGTCTGAAAATCTGAGGTGCCTTCAAGTCTTTGATCATCGTTGTTTGCGAAGCATTGCTGGAGTCGGATAGCACCAGCGTGTCAGCAACGATGATGTGCATAGGCGAGTACTAGGTAGTGACAATCATGCTAGTTTCCTGAACAACAGATAGCACTGAATAAGTTGCGTTGGCTCGGGCACGTGCTACGCATGCCTACTCACCGCTTACCTAGAGGGCCTTGTTCAGTTTACCAGGTGTAGGATGGCGCAAGGCTCGTGGTGGACAGAAGTTGACTTGGCAGCGGGAAATGAAGTCACTGACGACCAAATTTGGTGCCCACGGTCCGTCTCACCTTCTGGGCTGGAGACCACGTGACCCGCCTTGTGCTTGGCTCGAGACTTTACAGGACATGGCTCGCAACCGACACCAGTGGCGCGTCTGCATACCAAGTCTTTCATACGGTTGGTACTTGGATACCGGTATGAAACTGCTGTAAAACTTGCCTGTTCAATTTTTTTGGCACCACTACCCGGTCTACAAACATCAAACAATTGTCCACAAAGGATAGTGACCCACTTCGGTTGTAGAAAAATCGCAAGCCAGTAGGGATACCGTCCATTGGCCAACATGTTTGCACAGAATGCATCATTTTCTCTAGAGTTCTGTCTTGGAAATTCCGCGCAATTAGTGTCAGCTGTCACTGGTAATCACTTGATATTATTGGTCAAGATTCGCTGGATTTCTGATTCGAACTTGTTGGCTGCGATCACACAATCACCGTTCGCTTTTGAGTGCGAATTGATGAAACGAGACAGGGTATCCGCTTGGCTGATTTGTTGCGTAGATCGATACTGTATACTGAAATCGTGCGCCAACAGTATAGTCGCCCATCTTTGTAACCGATTCGCGGTAAAAACGGAAATTCCTTTCTTTGAGCCGAATATCGACAGCAATGGCTTATGATCAGTCAGGAGGGTGAAATACCTGCCATACAGCATCTTGTGGAACCGCTTCATGGCGAAAACGATTGCGAGTGCCTCCTTTTCAATCTGACTATAGTTCTTATCAGCTGACATTAAGGACCGTGCTGCGTGTGCAACAGCCTTCTCTCCTCCGTTCGGAAAAAGGTGGGAAACAACGGCGCCGATATCGTAATTGGAAGCGGCCGAGGCGACGATGAGTTCGGATTAAAATGTGTCAATAGTGGATCAGAAGTGAGTACTGTTTTAACAGTGTCAAAGGACTACTAACATCTCCTGGTTCATTGCCAAATGTTGTCCCTAGCAACTTGTTCAGCGGACCTCTGGTTTGATGCAAGCTTGGTAGGAAAACACTCTAATGACTCACGGGACCGAGGAATGAGCGAAGCTCAGTGACAACTTTCGGAGACTATATTTGTTTGTTAGCTGCGATATTGATGGGATCAAGGCACTGGCCATGCTGGTCTAGGATAAACACGAGGAATTTTACGCTATCTAACATGAACCCACATTTCTCAACCCGTCATCGAAACCCAACTTCTTCCAAACGTGAAAGCACTCTCTCCAGTGTGTGCATCAAGTCTTGCGGGTCTGCAACCATAATCATCCACGTAGACCGCAGTATTGGGAACATCGTTCAGCAATATATCCAAAATTTGCTGGAGGATGGCCGGTGCAGTTTCCAACCAAAATGGCAGCCGGTTGTACTGGAAAAGCCGGAGGTGCGTATTAACCGTTAGTAATGTTCTGCACTACTCGGCAACTGGAACTTGCAAGTAAGCGTCAGGTCAAGTGTTGCAAACTATTTTCCAACGCTGAGTTTGGAGAACGGGTCTTCTGGTAAAGGCAATGGGTACTGATGCGTCTCCAGCGCAGAATTCAGAGTCCTGTTGAATAATCAGCATAGGTATGGACCTTACTGTTTGCTTCCTTTACCACCACGATCGGTGTCGCCCATTCTGAATAGTGGACCCATCAGATTGCAAACAATTTAGCTCGGCTTCCACTGGAGATTGAGTTGCGTATGGCGCCGGGCGCCTTGGTCTGAAGACTGGTCTGGCATCTGACTACGCGACAGTATCCGAGACCAGGTTTCAACAACGTTTCATGGCGTCGCTTCAGATCTGCAATGTGGTTGCGCAATTCAAGGTTCATGGTTGGCATATGCGAAGCTAGCTTGACTTGCAATTACTGGTATATACAGTTTACCGACTGGTCGAGCACGTTCAACTCGTCTATCCAATCTAGTCCCAGCAGTTAGTCCCCATTTGGTCTATCAAAAAGACCGTTGTGTGGATTTGTTGGCCTCGGAAATTAACTAGACAGTTCAATTCACCAAGCAGTTTAAAATTACCACCTATAGTCTTCCTTGCCGTATGGATCGTTTGTACGAGTGTCGGCCACCCCAACCTGCGCTACGTGTCGCTAGAAATCAGAGGGACATCTGAAGCCGTGTCAAGTTGTAACTTGACTTGCTTGCCATTGATTTTCACCATGGTGTACTTACGTCTGTTGACGCTATCAACCGTGAAAGTCGCGGTGATCGTTCTGATCAGATCAGGCTGTGTGAATGGTGTGGCATTGTTGCGTTTGTAGCTGCGGAGAGCAGGACCACGTGCAAAACAACACGACTCTTTATGACCTCTTCTGCCGCATCGGTTGCAAATGTTATTCTTAAATGGACAGTGTCGAGCAAAATGCCATTCTCAACAAACCCAACAAAGACAGGTTTGGAACGTGATGGACTCAAGTGAGTTGCTGCTTACTGGGGAGTCCGGAATAAAATTCTAGTAAATTTCCACGTTGCTTACGGTAATTGTGCTTATCGGCGTTGACTTTATTACGTTTGCAGCATTTTCTGAGTCACGTCTGGACACCTTTTACTTATCGCGCATTCGTTGCAAACCAACATACTTCATATGCTAATTTAGGGAAGAGTTATGTCTGCGTATCCGTATACTTTAACAGATATGTTTTATTTGTCACTGTCATTTCAAGTGATTGGCTGTTGTTTGACATCCCAAGTGCGGCTGCGCTTGATGTGCATGTTGACAGGGTGCCTACCTGTCTATTACCCACTACCTCGTCCATACTGGCTCCAGGAGACAGTTGGCCGTTACTGGAGGGGACGGGGTGCACGGTCCTTGTGATCGTGCTAGGCTCGAAGAGTGGTTCCATGCACTCAGTGTGGAGCGGACTACGGTCCAACCACCGCCTTGTGTGCGCTTGATTCCCAAATACAGCGTCCTTGTGTTTGCCTGTGAAGGAGTGTGGGCCGGCTCCGTTGATGAAACGTGGCTCCCATCCACATGCCTCCCGGTCTTATTCCTTGGGGTTTATACTGGATATGGGGTGTGTGGTTGGAGCTGTGGGTGGTGCAGCGTAAGCCATCCATGGTCCCTCCGTAGGCGCAGGCGTCCTGTGGATTGCCACAGTGACAGGCAAATCCGAAACCGGATGCCGCCAACAACATATATATATATATATATATGTATATATATATATATATATATATATATATATATATATATATATATATATAAGACCGGGAGGCATGTGGATGGGAGCCACGTTTCATCAACGGAGCCGGCGTTTCAAACGGAGCCTACGCAGTGATCGTGAAGAGAGGTCGTCTCAGCGTGCTACGGAAACAGAGATCGCCGCCCTCTGGCAATACTCGCAAGAACTT
>CALYDF020007346.1:0-12626 GCA_944474145.2 Dicrocoelium dendriticum | reverse complement strand
ACCATTTTAGCCCTAAACCAGCCGCTTGCATCCTCGCTGACCTGTGTTAAACTGGACAGTTGTTCGTACAGATGCTCAAACTGAGCTTCAATCCCTATTCTGTCACATCTCTTTGGTGGAACTGAAATATTGAAACCAAGGGATAAAGCTTCAAGTTGGTGACGACTCAACGGGGTGGTTGATAGATTTAACACATACTTTTCAGGCTCTAACGGAAACTGATCGTTGAAACAATCCCGTGACATAGAACTCATTAGATGCTTTTTAGTATTTGAACGCGTTTTTAGCAACAAAGTGCGGAGGAATTTGAAGAATTTTGCACGGCATACAATGTTTAAGCAATTGGGTACTTGGTCCACACATCTCAATCTGGCGTTTAATCCATCAATGCGCTGAGCACTCGCTTCGATGTGGGATTTAGTTACTCTTCGCAAGTTTCGGGCATTGACAGGTAAATTGTCCTTACGCAATGACTTTACAAATTGACGCGGGTAAGTTGACGTTTGCAGGCATTCACGGTAAACAATCGCACGCATTGTCTCACGAGCAATGCAACAGCGTATTTCCACTAATTTGTCCAACGAGCGAAATGTATCAAGAGGGAGGCGTTTCTTTAGAAATTTCATACAGGCATTTCCCTTCACGAATTTCAATAAAACAAGAAGAAACAACATTTTAACAGAGTTTACTGAATTCAGTAATTTCGCGTATTCTCCTCAGTTGTTGACATACAAGGAGTGGAAAACAGTGCGATGTTAACAGCAGAAATTCAAAGCGGTCGAAGGTCTTTAGGCTCACGTGACCTGTTCCGAGGAAAACGCAATCACTAGCCTCACCAGGGTAGGGCTGGCGTGGTCACGAAATCCGTTTGCTTGCATAGCTTTGGCTTCAGCCGCCGAATTGCTACCGCCTCCGCAAACTGTAGTAAATGGGGATTAGCCTGTTTGCTAACTACCCTGAAATTTCAGCAAGAATGAAACGACCGTGCTTTTTGGGCTTGTGGCGGCTGCTTAACTGAGTCTAATTGTGATGAATTTCCACTTAAACCTTCATGTGGTTTGTCGCTTTCGCTACTCTGAACGTCCTTGTGCCTTTCCCATGTGACACTTTAGAGCTCCCCTGTCATGTCGTTCGCAGTTTAGTGTGCGTGCAACCCATTCAGTGATTTCGTTCGCACACACAAAGCACAGTGTGCCGTCGCTTTGTTGCGGATCTTCGTCCCTTTGGTACCCATGTCGTATAAGCACACCTTGATGCGCAGCCACTTTTGCGGTCATTGCTTGAAGCCTAACTTTCTGATTATTGATGCCAGTTGTCGATCGTTGCATTGCTGTTGGCATTAGAAGCCTAATTGTTGAGGTGTGTATTGCTTTTTTGTTGCTGATGTATTGTGGATATTACCGTTACTCAGTTCCGGCCCTGTTGCTCATTTGGTTCCGGTCGAAGCATAGCTCTGCCCACGAAATTTTGTCACTTGCAACTACTTTAGTAGAGAGCCTGAAGGGCGATCGCATTTCGCGATTCTCATCAACTCCCCAGATACGCATTACACAACTACCTTGAGTTCTCTGTAATCGTGTAGAACCTGCTCAGGTGTCTCACGTCACACACTTCCTTGGGATACCAAACGCTTATCAAGGTGAAGATCACTTCTACCATCTTGTTTATTCCCGTTTGATCAGTACTTTGATTGTTCATTTGTGAGTTCGTAGTTTGTGTGGCCCATGTCAACTAATTGCTCTACTGTTGCAGTGTTTTACATTGTTTCTTTGACAATCTTGCACGGTGGTTTTTGAGCAAAGTGCACCTGATCCTCGAATGAGATCCTCGAAGTATGCCGTATCAATGGCTTAGAGTCTTATCGATCACAAAGTCAGTGATGACTTTGTGCTAGGTCATTTTTCTCCGTCTATTTGTAGTACTCTTTCCAGTGTTTATATAGAACTTGTCCAGTGACAGCTGCCTGGTGACAGCTATGTTAGGCGCACTGATTGAGTAGACGAACATATTCCTTAGTGGCTACACAAACGGGTAGAATTTTTGACGTTTGAACCAGGCGAATCAATATGCAATATCGGTGAATGGTTTGATAGTACCCACCGCTCTGTGCTGAGCAACAGCTGATAACAACACTAAACCTACCGTGGTAGCGTATAACGCACCAATCAGCCCTCGATTGACCCGCACTCGATTTCACTTGGTCTTGTCTTCGAATCTTTTGTCATCTGCACGTGCGTGATCGAAGAGAACTTAAGGAGTGACAGCATATTCTCATAGTCTACATATTTCCCTTGATTTGACCCACTTTGTTTCCTCTGCTATCTTCCTAATCTCTTTACTAACCGCTTTTACTGCGTTCTGGGTTAGAGCAGCTGGGTCCATTTTATCTATGCATATCTAGTCCTCGAAAACGATCGCTGGCATACCACTGCATCAGCCACTGCACTGCCTCTTCCAACCACACTATTCTTTACTTGAAGGACAGTTTTGGTACCTGTATCAACAGTAGGCCAGTTTGTGGAGGAGGGTGGTGCACTCTACGACCCATAGGCTGGATGCTGGTTGCTCGTCTGGCTCTGGGGACTGGGATCCACTCGACATCCGAGGGCTTGACTTCAATCTAGAGGTCATGTTACGCAGCAAACCTCGTCGTCTTCTAAATGGCACCCCTGTATAGATTATGCGCAGCGGAATAGAGTTGAATATGAGAGAGAGAGCGTGCTGGAATCCATCAGAAGCCTATGTGGTCTGTATGGTCTTTTTTCCACATGTCGGTCAGCTATGTTGGTTTGTGGTCACTTACTTGGGACGATCCATCTTCACACTAAGTCACTCTTCTCTTCATCGTGTTGCCCATTATGATTGCATGACCACTGAACATCCGCACAGCATGCCGATGCGCTACCATTGATGCTGTGTGTGTGGTTTTCCCTGGCTCCCGTTCTTCACGCTACCATCCATACGGCCAAACAACTCTTTCTTAACTGAAGTTCCTCCAAACAATTCCTTCTGTTTAATTCGTCTGGCTACTTTGGTCTTGCCTCGTCACTTGCTTGATCACTCTGTCCTAATGCACCCGTCTGTATCTGTCATCGTGTTCCACTGTTACAGAACGCCTGTATCTGGTCGACCCGAAGCGAGTGAGCGCGGGTACCGGTCCGTCGATGTTCTTGCGACAGTGGCGATCCCAGTGCAAAGTGAACGTGTTCGTCTGCTCCAATCATCCTTGTGTCATTTACTCCATCAAGGACAAACTTGTCTTCGCTAATCTCAACTTGAAGGAAGTCTTGTACATGACGCCTTTGAACGGGTCCTTTTACAGTGAATGGTAAGTTTTCCCTCATTCACGCTCGACCGACATCAGCTTAGCTTGTCTTCCTACATTTGTCTGTCCTTTTTCTCATTGCACCTTATCCCAAATAAATCTAGTCGGGCTGAGCATCAAACAGATCTAACTCATATCCTTTGAATAATTTGCATGTCACCTCAATGATCGAAGGATGTATGTTTCCGCGCACTTGCGACATCTGATATACTTTGTATTCGGTTGTCTCAACCGTCTTTGTATTCGTAAAAGAAACTACTCCGGGCTTTGTGTATACCCTTCCGATAGAAACGAGAGACAATGAAGCCAGATACACTAGTTCAACTATGGCGCCACTGACATACCTGTGTTCAGGTGTGTGTGTGTGCACAGTCCTTGCAGCTAAGTTTATAGTCGCAGTTGGCCCTCCTATCTACGCCAGTGCCGAATGGAGCGTTTGACTTTTTGGAAAATCACCGTTATATTTTCTCTTTTTAATACTCTTGGGATGCTATCCCAATTTCCCTCTTTATAAGGAATCCCTACCGTCCCAATCCTCTCCGGTTGTTTTCATACCCTTCTGAAATCATAACTTCTCGACCGGTTCCAAGCATATTTCAAGATGTTAATTTAAAAACACTTGCTGCTCCTTATCAGGCCTGTCTATCATCTGCGCTTGAGCCAACGTGTTAAAAGGATAAGATTATGGCGTTTACCCTTCATGCGATGTAGCTCACCTTTGTTGGGGTTAACTTGTTGGGACCGGTCGCTCTTACGGTTTCCCGTTGTGCCCTACGCATGTCGCATTTGTCCAGATACTTGACTTTCAGTTCCTGAGATGCCGGCTCAAGCCTCCGTACGTGCATTTGACCTCACATCCGTTGGTCGCTGCGTAGAACCAAAGCAGGTTCAGGCGTGCTGCCCATATCACCGAATGAACATTGGACACTGTCGATACTTTTCTCAAAAGCCGCTCTCTCCACATACATAGTACTTCTGCAGTTTTACATTGGTAACTTTGATTCCCAGTACGGCTATGTCTGCCTGCATTGTGCATACACAATCACGTCTGGCTTGGAGTAGTGTATACTTGAGGTGGGCACTACACGGCGAGCCTGGTCCGATCAGCTTGCAGAGGATACGTTTGGAATTGCTGACTCATCTGTTTTGTGTTTTCTTACACCAACATATTTTGTGCCGTCTGCAGTGTGACAAGTCCTTCCAAAATTCCATCAACTTTTAGCGAAATTTGTGAGTGGTTTTCTCCTTGGCGTGTCATCAACATTAGTATAGTGTAGATCAGCCAGTGTCATTCGAAGGCGTTTACGGAAAAGCTACAACAGTTGGTGTTCACGTGAGTCCTAAAAGTTGGTTTTGGCGTGTCCGCTACTCATCCTATTCATCCTGCCAAAGGGAAAAGCATCGCAATATCACTTTCCGGGACAACTTGTCACCAGAAACCTTTTAAAAAGCCTCCTAAGACCTTGTAGGTAGACATTTTACTAAATGTCAAGGACTACAAGATGTCTGCTTCCTGCCACACAGAGCACTTTCTGTGCTGCCGAAGTTGTAATCATCGACGGAACTTATAAGCTATCATTTGCCTCCGTTGAAGAAAACTATTGGGGCCAACTCCAACTGCGTATATCAATCCGTATGTAACTGCGGAGATAGTTACATAGGCAGAACCAATAGAACACGGAGTTCCCGAATAAAGAAGCAAGTACCAAAATTGGTTCATTGCGGAGTTATTCAGCAAGCAAATCCAAGTCAGACTACGTGTGTGCCCTTGCCGCCGGCATCTTCGATCGGCAGTCACTTCTTGACATCGGGTCACCAAATTGAGGTCAACAAGGCGTTTAACTTCTTGCTTCGCCATACCAATTCCCGGCTCCTCCGGTTTGCCGAAGCTATTACCATTAATTGGATTAAGCCAGTGCTTTGTGTACAAAAACTATTATCGGTCAGCCTCAGGCTGCCTTAGTTGTAGAAGAAAGATATCCGCTTTTTCTCTCGTTGGTTTGTATGTATATCTGTATCCACAAACGGTTGTAACAATTACCGCTTATCGTTATCGGTACTGATAAGATGATACGGAATGCATGCATCTGCCGAACTTCGTCTTCTAATTGTGCTTTTAAATGTCAACAATCAATATATAGAACTCAAGAATCGTTGGTACTGTGATGTTGATAGGCGGGTCTCCAGACCACTAAAAATCCAGTAAAGTTTGTGGGTGCTGAACAAGACCTGTATGTCCAGTCGATCAATGTGCCAGTAGTGTACCTCTAGCGAACAGTAAGTTGTCGTGCCAACTATAACTGAAGTGCTGAGGAGAGCTGGAGATGAATTCGAAGTTGAATTTTGGGAACCTTCTGTGTGATTGGGTTGCGATACGCAACCTCTATTGAGACCTCGGTTCACTGAGATAAACCTCAGTCATTCCGATCGCGAGGACCGTATCCGGAATGGAAATATTTGGGTGTTGCTCCTCCCAACACTGGCACACCACAACCGCAGTTTCGTCCTGGTTTGAACTGATCAAGTGGCGATAGCCTGAGCTGAGGTGGAACTCAGAGCCTAGTAGTTCACGGCTGATGTCCTGGACACTATACTACTTAGATCCACGAACAACACTTGGCACAGCGGAAAAATTCAAAGTTGAATTTGGGGAACACGCTGTGTGGTTGGGTTGCGACATGCAACCTCTATTGAGACTTCGGTTCACTTTGAGGTAAACCTCGGTTATTCCGATCGCGAGGACCTCTGTAGTGTAGTCAGGGCATCAGCCGTTAACTACTAGACTCTGAATTCCACCCCAGCTCATGCTATCGCCACTTGATGAGTCCAAACCAGGACGAAACCGCGGTCTTGGTGTACCAGTGTTGGGAGGAGCAACACCCAAATATTTCCAGAGCTGAAGAGGCTTCGAGAAGGCTAGATCCCCAATCTACTAGTGCACTTGCACGTAGCATGCCACGTTTAAGATGGACGCGTTGTTTGCCAACGCGTAAGTGCTTCCATTCACATATTCTCCAGCCGACTACCGCACAACTAGCAAGCGAGATTCGATCGAGCCGCCTGTGTTTGCTCAGAGGATGCACGGTGACAGCCTCTGCAAACCCGGCGTCCACCGCCACGCAGTCCGGAATGGGTCAGTCAGACGTTGATTAGCAGTCCGGACGTTTGTTTCTGGTACTGAATTCTGCTCAAACATCTACTCCCCACCAGGATCGAACAATTCAAAATCACACCACCCTCGAATATTGTTGTATGACCGTGATAGAATCTTGAAAGCCTACGGGGATCGCTTACTAAACATCTGTTCAGTAAGGATTTAACCCAAAACGTTCGGGCCACCTACTCTAGTTCGAACGCCTCTCCTGTTTACGAAGCTGGCAGCATAGCGATCTGATTCACAAACCCTTTTCCAATTTACCTCGACTAAAACTGAGGAGCAGTTCAGCTTCGGACTTTTGTAGCTAAGTTAACTAATGAAAGGACACGGATTATTATGTGTTCCAATTGCTTACCATTTAGAGATGCTGTCCGATCATAATCAGGTCTCATGAGAATGCATTAACATTACTTTGACCTGCGAACGATAATGACCATGTTCACATGGGCAATTCACTTGGTTAATCGTCTCAAGAGAGATCATAATATATATCGGGTGGGTGCAGAATAGTGTTAGTTAAGCAATCTTTTCACAGTTAACCCTTAACATAGATCAACACTGCACTCAGAGACAGGAATAAGAGGGTGGTGAATACTTGGAACAACCTACCTGCAGACATAGTCGAAGCAAAGTCGGTGTCAGAGTTTAAGCAACTCCTGGACTCGCACTTTATCGACTTAAGATTTCGAGAGTAATCACCATGAAAATATTAGATTCAGCTTCACAGAGGCATCTCTACTCGGTGCATATTCTCAGTATACAGTAATCAAAGAAAAAGAGAATTAGTAATATGTTACTGAAATCTATCTGCAAACCACCTGTAGATAAGTGAGACATGAGCAAGTCCTAGGAGTTACGGTCGGTCATTCCTTACTCTCCGCATACCCCTGAATTGCAGTTACGTACTAATCTGTCTTAAATCTCCAGTTGCATAGGCATATCGAACAGGCGTGCCCACATTCCCCGCGTTTGATTCTACCCTCTGAGCATTCACTAAGCTGCAGTCCAGCGCATCACGCGCTGTCGCCAGAAACGTGCACAGACACACCGGATCTTCAACATCATGGTTCTTTTTACGGGTACTCTGTGCCAATTATGCACACCGCTGCTTACGTGTTGCGGAGTGTGCCTATTATTATTTTATTGTTGTTATAATATTATTATTATTAGCTCTGCCTGATCCTCCCGATTAACTGGGTGTCATCCACTATTGTTCACGCGCGATTGTCTCGTTGTGCTTCATTTGGCTGCTCTGACGCTTGATCTCATGGATGGGGCTGGAATAGGCTCTGCTTACTTTGAGTGGGATGTTTGCCGCTTTGCGAACTGTCAACAAGATTACATTTACGCACCTCCATCACCTTCTCCCAGTGTACTGATATTTTTGCCTCGGCATTTGCTAACTATCCGATCAGTTGTCTCTCCAACGGATTTCGCAACCTCATTTAATAAGTCGCGCTTCTGTTCTTACTTACTTTTACATATCCATACGTCTGCATGATATCATTGATGCGTTTTTTCGTGTAATTTGATTAGCGGCGATACTGAATAAAGCTCTTCACCACTGCGAGTCCGTCACATCTTCTCTTTTCAGCATCGCTCTAGTGACACCGAATTCCTTGGTCATCGGATCAGTGGATGAGATCCAGAAACTACATGTCCGTTCTTTGCCTTTGGGAGAAACTCCCAAGCGTTTGGCCCTACAGCACGACACGGGGAGTCTAGGTCTCATCACCTATCGCCAGGAATTCTTCCAAGAAGGTGTTGGCTTCAAACCCATTCGATCTTCCATCTCTTTGTCTCCCAAAGTTCCTAAATCAACCAGTCGTCTACCAAAGACGGCAACATGTAAGTTGTGCTCAGTGTCACTTCTCCTGTCTACTGCGTCATAAAACACCCATGCCTGCTTTCCCTAATTCCATCCTCTTGTCTCTCCTCTTCCTTTCACATTAGCATCCGTGTCTGTCACAGAACGCAAGTTCCGAGAGCTCGAAGTCTCCTCCTTGCTTATCTTCAATCAGTCCACCCTGGAGCTGATGTTTGCTCATTCCTTCCATTACAGTCAAACCTTGATCGAGATCGCCATCAGTATCACCTCGATCAAGCCGGCGGAAGGCTGCTCCAAAGGTGCTTACTACGCAGTCGGTACTGCGTTCCTAGTGGAGGATGAAGTTGAGCCGTCCAAAGGCCGCATCCATGTGTTCCATTGGGATCCGGATGCCGCCAGACTAGACACCGTCATGGTGTACGATGTGAACGGAGCTGTCTACCGTCTGGTTGATTTTAATGGTCGGCTGCTTGCAGCCATCAATAGTTCCGTAAGTTGACTTTCGTCTCTGCTTGCATGGTCTTCACAGCTCGCTTCCAAAACCGTATACGCCTCTATTTAATTTTCAGTACAGTATTCTCTTTTGATTAGACTTAGCACCTAGTAAGTTGGTGTCGTTTATTGTCTATTCTCACAAACATAATTCTCAGAAATGCAGTATGTCACCTCAAATGGGGTCATTTTCTGCGAACCACACATTCACGAAATATGTGTTCAGGAGGATTGTCTTGAACTGCGACACCGTTCTAGCAAGCTGTTCCCCACATTGACCACTTGCTCCTCGAAACACGGAGGGTTAGTGTGATTCCTTTCAGATCGAGCACCACAACTTCGTACCTGTGTCCACGTGTGTGTGTGTGTGTGTGTGTGTGTGTGTGTGTGTGTGTGTGTGTGTGTGTGTGTGTGTGTGTGTACATGGTGTATGTTAGGTGGGGAACAGCGGCCTCAGTTGGGCTCGTATTCTGGGAGTGAAATGCGACAGATCGCGACCAGAGATCTACTTGCATCGTATGATGGGACAGAGCGTACAGTCATGGTCTACTGATTTTCGTACAGCGCACCTCATGAACTAGGGACGAGTTAAATATCGATCGATCGATCGACATCCATCTGTTCCTCGCTCCGGGTGATCGGACAGTAGGGGAGCGCGCAGCCGCACTCTGACACTGGTGTTATGGTAGGAAGGGAGACGAGCTTCAACCTCTTCAGCTTAAGTGCAGAAGCTGCTTTTGTAGGTCAACACCTGCGCAGTCCGTCTTGGCATAGCTTGTTTGTGTTGTCCATGGACTTCAAATCGCTTCGAAGAGTACGGTTACGTCCTCGGTGAAAGATGCCGAATGTAACAGTTGCTCCTCGAGGATGTTAGTTCGCGGCTGCTATAACCTATCCTCAGGTTAACCTGACTTGGTTGACCATGATGCAGACTTTGCGGTCACATGGAGTACCGGTTGTGGTTTTACTGATGGTCACACAACCTCGGATACCGGCTGTTTCGTAACCATTTGCCTCACCAACGGCTTATTTTTTGTCTATTTTGCTTCACCAGTATGTGGCGAGACCATGGGGCTGATACTATTCATATACACCGGTTATATTATTTGTACCCAATAGCTTTACAACAAAACTGAACCTCAGTATGGTGACTTGCGTACCTTCCCTATCCATTGCGCTATGTTTGGTGGTGCCATCACATGACTTTGTAGGCGCTGCTATCAGCTTGGTCAGTGCTTGGGGTTCTGAAGAACTGTATTGGTTTGGACTGACACTGGAGTGCCATTCATTTCTTTTGAACCGTATCATTCCCACACTACAGCTGCATTGAAGGACCGACTGGTTGAGGACGTTGATAGTTCTTCTGTTTAGTTATAGGCACTCTGACAGTATCCCATCCCACGTATGACATTGGGTGAATTTACTACACATCCCCAACCACATCTTGCGTCAGTCGTCACATGGCTTCAAATAGTCGCCTTGTCTACCGCACACATCGGGGCAGATAAACCAATACATGCTACCACTAACGCCTTAGATTTCCTCCCCTAATTTTCTTACACTCCTAACTCCAATTACAAAGTTCCTCAATTGTTTCTTTTGCAAGTGCCAACTGCTGCAATACTGTCGCAGTTCGGCTGCCTGCAGCTGTGTCATCACAGTACCTATTTGACCTCAGGTTACCCGACTGCATTCAGCATTATTTGAATTCTGCGCATTAGTATATCGTCCTATCACTTGGTAACCAGGAAGCGGCACAATCAACTCTCGATAAACTCTTTCTAGTTGGTCTCTTCTTTTCACGTGCGTTTTGTAACTTCAAAACGCAAAGCACTGCTACCATAATGCCACGAACCGCTTGCTAGCTCCTTGACTCTTGATATTGAGGAACTGAAACTGGTTTATTAGTTTTCCCACCTTGGCAGTTGTATTTGCAGCGATGAACACAGGACTTCTGAAATGAGTTCATGTACTCCGAAAGCCAAGACGGTTTTCTCGCTCGAAAACACTCAACTCCACTATGCGTTTCAATCTTGTTTGAGCTCATAGTGAAGTGCAGTCTTTGCGGGCGGGCAACACCCAATATCCATTTGCTTCATCAGTTACGCTCCCATTGATCTCAAAGACCAAGGTTCACTTCAAACTGCGAATCGCCGTCCACCTTGAGATTGCACGTCCCAATCCATTCACACAATGGGTGTTTCAAATGAACCCCCCCCCCCCCCCCCAACCAAGGCTACTTTTATGAATTTGCCACATCTGGGACACCAGAAAGAGATTGCCCTTGGTCCGAAAGGCCTTGAATGCATGGTCCTCAGTGGTAGCTGTGGTACTTCATGGAGATGAAGCAGCTCTTTGATGTGAGGATCTGCGATGCTTCAAGTTTTTGATCATCATAACTTAAGAACAATTGAAAGTGTCGTTTGACGTTAGCGTATCTGCTGTGGTCATATGCCCAAGCAAGTATTAGGCCATGATTATCAGGTTAGTAGCTAGGAGCAACAAGTGACATTTAATATGTTGCTTTACTTTGGGGAAGTGCTAGGTATGCCCAGTCATCACTTATCGGAGAAAGCGTTGATTTTTCACTGAATGTAGAACGGAGCAGGGTTTAACGAGAGCAACGGTTGATCTGATTGTTGGATTTGAAGCTTTGGACGACGACTAGGCTGCGTGCTGTTGATTCACGCGACCCACAGGCCGTCATGGCACCGTTAAATTTGCTCAGTTTCAACAAACGGCGAACATATTCTCTGACGGTTTTAACGTTTTGGATCCAACCGCACAACTTTTGTGCGTTTATGTCCTCTAATTTTCTCGACCACTGCGCGAAACTGCGGAGCCTACTTTGCTTTCATATTGAATACTACACATAGTCTGTCGCTCTCCCTTCTTTCGGAGATAGAATTATGGCTTTACTACCATCTCTGGGAACGATTACACACACTTGACTTTCGTATTGGGCTTCACCGTCGGTTACTGTATAACTGTGATGGCTGGGTACTCATTTGTAACTACTGTGGATTCACTTTAATCTTGCGACGACAATATCTTTCTACTGACCTGGTTACCACAATCCCAGACCTCTTGAGATAGTTTACTGTCGGTTCGGTTGACATTGTCAGCGCAGTTCTCCGTGGTACTTCTCCTCTCTGTCGTATACAGGTCCCATGCATTTATCGTGAATCAACAAAAATGAAGAAATG
Organism: Dicrocoelium dendriticum; assembly: GCA_944474145.2. Classification (NCBI taxonomy): domain Eukaryota; kingdom Metazoa; phylum Platyhelminthes; class Trematoda; order Plagiorchiida; family Dicrocoeliidae; genus Dicrocoelium; species Dicrocoelium dendriticum. The sequence goes on along the minus strand of CALYDF020007346.1, from coordinate 618 downwards.
GAGCTTTTACTGTCTGTATTGGTGGACAGAGTATTTTTGCTAGCACTTTTGTTGCCACAACTGTTGTTGTTGGAGTATTTGCCGATTAACTTACTCTTTTTGGCATTTGAGAATGGGTTACTGTTATTTCAAAGGATCCATGGGAGATTGGCGCTTGGTAAAAAGATGCCGTACCCTGTCATATACGGAGCATGAGAAGTGGTCAACTGTAAATTGTCGCCACGACTTACCATTATCTGCTTGCTGGCTTTGGCTTTTGTCCGCGGAACCCTGCACTAGCATTCACAATCGAGGCCGTCAATTATTGCGCTTTTCGCGAAAAGTTCTCCAGATGGCCCACATCAGTGAGCCATTTGGATTCTCCAGCGTTTGTTTATGTTTAATCCGACTCTGGATTGCTCACATGTCCTTGACATTACATATGGGAGATGCCAACCACATTGATTCAGATGCTCTTGGTCTGAGACGCGCCATACCGCGTCCAGCCTCTACATCATGACGATCCGCCGTGGCCCAGTGCTATAAACTGCTGGCTGGCGGTGCAAACCGATGATGGCCATGGGTTCGAATCCTGATGGATTCGATGCATGCGCACTACTGGACTCACAGTCTGTGTGT
>CALYDF020007345.1:0-12558 GCA_944474145.2 Dicrocoelium dendriticum | reverse complement strand
CGAAGGTGGTATGAAGTCTCTCTGTGCGCGTAATTGCGAGAGTATAAATGTTGGAGAATGTGTAGAAGAGTATAATGGGTGGGGAGTTATAGTGGATAGAATGAAGGGGTGGTATTTGTGAGGGTGTTGTGTGGTTTGTTGTGTGGTGGGTTTTGGGTGTTGATGGGGGATAGGTTTTGTTGGTTTTTGGTGTTTGACCATGTTGCTTACGCTATTTGTGGTGATCTTCATTAACTTGATTGCGTTTGTAGTATTTTTGTGTAACTTGTGGACAGTTTTTACTTATCGCCGATGTGTCGCTAATCAACTTACTTCAAAGGCTAATTTATCAAAAGATTTATATCGACATAACCGACATGCTGAGAATCAGCATTCCCCGTGATTCAGTTAAGCATTTAACAGATATATTTTATTTGATAATGTCTTTTCAAGTGATTGGCTGTTGCTTGATATCCCCGGTGTGGCTGAGCTTGGTGTGTATGTTGACAAGGTGCCTACCTGTCTATTACCCTCAACCTCTTCCATACCTGCTCTAGGAGAGAGCTGGTCGTTGCTGGATTGGGCAAGGTGTACGGTCTTTGTGGCCTTGCTAGGCTCGAAGAGTGGCTGCATGTACTGTGTGGGGCGGACTACGGTCCACCCACCGCGTGCTGTGCGCCTGATTCCCAAATGCGGCATGTTTGTGTTTGCCTGTGAAAGGGTGTGGGTCGGCTCCGCTGATGAAATGTGGCTCACCTCTACATGCCTCCCGGTCTTATTCCTTCGGGTTTACATTGGACGTGAGGTGCGTGGATGGAGCTGTGGGTGGTGTAGCACAGGCCACCCATGGTTCCTCTGTATGCGCAAGCGTCATATGGCTGGCTATATATATACGTATATATATGTATATATATATATACTTTTATTTATTTAGTTATTACAAGGGATCACTGCTTGCAGTTAGCGGGCTATGCTAACTCACACTTATCATTGACGCGCGAAGCTGCACTAATTGGTCATCCGACAAACGCCTGACCTGAACACTGCACGCCCTCGGCGAATATGCCTCACATTAAGAGTAAGTGTGAGTTGCGTTTTATATAGGTGAAGAGTGGGCTGGTTTGCAGCCTTTGCTTGAAAACCATCCCATAAAATGTCTTGGCACGGAACCGATAACAACGAGACGGTACAATAACACGACAGAGGCGTTTTGGTTCTGCCCAGTATACAGTGCTATCCCAGTTGTCAGCTATCTGACTGTGCTACTTAAGAAGTGATAAAAACTAACAGAAGCAGTAGAGCAACTGGTGTGCGCTAGGGTGGCACCTGTGGGAGGAAAAGGACTTGCACTTGTATGTGAAACTAACACCCCGAATTCCCCATTCACGCCGAAGAAGAGGTCCAGGCGTCCCAACGGTATCGCAACGACTCAGTCTCTATCAGTAACAACTCTCTTGTCTCTCCCATAAGTAAAAAGATTGTCTGCAGCCGGCCTGCTTTAGCTTCTTACAGTGTGTTACATCTAGTAGTTTGTTCTCCATACAAGAGACCCTAAGCTGCAGTCAACCAGCCATAGTGAGGAACCAGGTAATGCACGCATTTGTTTCCTCCAATCAAACAACGGAAAACTTACCGGTTACCTTGATGGCTGGACTATAGAAAACTTAAAGGTTGACTCAATCAGTGTCGTTCACAAATTCACCAAAAGCACTGGAAACTAAGGCTCAAAAACCAGTAGCCACCAGGTGCCACCATAATGACTTAAACCTTATGTCCACTAATGTCTCCGCATCCAAACACAATATAATTAAGGGTAGGCTGTAAGCGACCAATTCGCTTGGGGAACTCGAGTGGAGAGTAAAATCTTCCTGGTCCAATCAGCAAAGCAGGCCAAGACGTTAACTACGGTATTATTCAAATAGTAAGTAAAATATAATAGGTACATACCTAGAAAATGCCCTAGCAGTTCCGAAACAACCGGCCTCCACAAGGTCCAAAACGAATGCAAATGGTACTTTCCACCGTACATAAAGAGTCATACGATGCCGAGACCATCATCGGACTATTACCTATCTTTTAGTAGGTCCGTTAACCCTTGACTCATTGGTTCGTTATATAGTGTGGGAAACGGAACGCCATGGGCTGGGCTATTGGGGTGGCTTGTCTCAGTTAAACAGTGGGGGTGGGATGAACGTGTAGGTGGGTACCCCTAGATCGGGTGGATGGTTCAAGTCCGAGGTGTGTGTGTGCGTGCGGGGTGGTCTGGAGGGGTTACACGATGTGAGCGAACAGTCTCCTGAGTGAGAGGTGAAGTGAAGTCATGGCAACATCGGTATGAAATCAAATGGGGATAATCGGTAAGCCGGCGCTCATAGATTGGGGCAGGGGTCTGCTTTGGTCGTCCAGACTAAGATCCCGACATGCGGCTTGCTAAGTACCTAATAGTTATGTCGGTTGTCATGTAACCATGGCACGTAACCTGTGTGAGCGGATAGATGATAGGAGTTAAGAATTAGATCATGTCATTCATCTTGTGGATTACATATACCTTAGATCGGGAGGGCAAGTAACCATGGGGTATAGGGTATGCAAACAACTAGTTGGTGGGAATCCAGAGTTAGCTCGCGTCATCCACCTTGCGAATGGAGAGGTAAATTTACCGCTTACATAGGCTGACAGACGATCAAAATCCATGGAGTTCCATCTGTACGGCGATCAGTGTCGATGCTGATCCCACAACATTAAAATGCATCTCGCGTTACCCAAACGCGTTGCACTACGGTGAACCCAGGTTACTTTGGGTAAGAGTAAAAGCGGATGAGACAGAGGCCGGTCTACTATCTGTGAATCAACTCCGTAACGCCTCAAGTGGAGTACGCGTACTATCTTGCGATGGGTAAGCGATGGATTCCCCACTGGGTCCGTTCCTCGCCGACGTCTTCGTGGGCATGCTGGAACAGGGAAAGCTAAAGCCAATGATGTCAAGTCTCGGTTTATATTGCCGTTACGTAGAGGACATTTTCGTCTTGCTTCAGTCGTCTCGAAGTATCGAGGGATTAAGAAACACGTTCAACCAAGGCCATCCAGCAATAAAGTTCACCTGCGAAGCTGAGGAAAACAGTCGCTTTCATTTCCTCGATGTCGTCATGAAAAGACTGGATGGGGGTGCGCTACAGCGCTGTGTCTATAGGAAAAGTAGGTAAAATGGACAGTACACAAACTTCTACAGCTTTGTGCCACTTAGGTTTAAATGGAACTTGATAAATACCCTAGTGAACCGAGGTGAACGCATCTGCTAGAATGACACGCTTGCGGAAGCATTAGAGTGCATTCGCTTAGTGCTAAGTGAGAATGGCTATCCGGAAAGTTTCCTTAGAGCCAACATGGAACATAAGAAGAAATAGCCTGTAGTTTTGACAGTAGAACGTAAGCCAATCTCTCCACAGCTGCGATACAAGGGCGAAGTTGCGACGGAACTTCTACCTCATCGTCATTCGTTTACACTCAGACGCACCTATTCAGCAGCGCAGATGCAAATCCAGTTCACTAGCCTTCCGATGGTGAGACTAAACTCAAAGGATAAGAGGCCTGTCCACACCAACTCAATGTGTATCTACTCGTTTTCATGCTCCTGTGGGGCGGAATACATTGGTCGTACGACACGGCGTCTATCTGAGAGAATGAAAGAAAACCATCCGGTCGGGCTTAGAACTGGAAGTGGAAATACCGCAAACTCTTCAATAGCTGCGCACCTAGCCGATACAGGGCACATCACAAAGTTCACTGATTCGTTCAAACTTATCTATCAGGCCCCAAGCACCGCTCGAACTACGTCCGCAAGCGACTACTAGAAGCCGCTGAAGCAATTGCGATCCGGCTGTATGAACCGGAGCTATGTGTTCAGAAGAAGCTAACTAAAGGTTTGGGACTGCCCTGGCCCAAACGGCCGGTGACCTCTGACCCACGAGGTCACACGCGGTCGATTGTCGTGGCTTAACAGACGGCGCTGTTAGCATCCAATTAACTCGCTCCAATAGTAACGACTTGTAATGTCTGTCTGCATATTTTGATTTGCATATAATTGTATAAGCCTGAAGATGAATTATCGAAAACATATGTTCGCTTACCCTGATATCTGAAATCCCGTGGAAAAAAGGTTCAGTGGATCCCACTAACAGAGAGAGGAACAGGAAAGGCAATATAAGAAAACGGTGCTTGCTCACGGTGTTCCTGGGCCTACAGATACCTCTTCCAACGATGCGCAGGTACACGACTGGGAGCAATGGCACTACATCCGTGAGGCTCCTTCTCTCGAAAATGTCTTGGTCACCTCGCTGACAACGATCTCCGCATCACCGAACTATAAGAGGTTCAGTCCCAGGCTATTAAAACTGGTGTAGCAATCAGAACTAACGGCACAAACACTTCTAGGGAACTTGACTAAATTCCCTAACATGTTACCAACAGAAATTCGTCTGAAAGCAGCAGGAACACCGCAACTTTTAATAACAAATCAGTGGGGTGCAACTCAATGAAAACGCCAACTGTATTACCCGACTAGGTGACGGTTTCTACAGTGGCCATAACATCTGGAGGAACACAGCAGAGCAAAAACAAACACCGGGATCCAGGGCATCTGATACTTGAATATATCCCAAATTCGTCTCGAGGGTTTGCAATTCATCCAAGAAATGATTATCCGCCGAACTTCCATTGGTCAGCGTAAACTCACTTGATTCACCAATCCCATCCAATACACTTTTGGTCGCCGAAAAGGTCTCATTCATATACACACATGTCCAAGATCTACTCAGCAAATTGGCTGCATTGAAGCTTCGATATGCGTCAGCAGCTTGGGACCTCGTCGCTTCATGGAAACATGGTTGCGCTGTAAGATAACCGATACTGAAATCGCGCTGACAGGTTTGTCCGTTGTCCGGAAGGATCGAGCCAGCAAAGGTGGTGGGTTAGCCCTCTACTTTCGTAACAACCTGCATTGCGAACCCATACACGATTTGGAAATCGACGTACTTGACTCCTTTTAGTGCAGCTTCCGGCTGAGATGGAACCATCTTGGCTTACTGACTGTTGTTTACTTCCCACCATCGTCCATACCTGAGATGGATTGCAACTTGGTGGCTGCGTTGAGGCAGTTTGTTTACAGGAACTACAGTCACCTTCTAGTTGCGAGCGATTTCAACTTACATGCTCTAAGATCCTCAGCTACACCAGGAGAGCAATTCAAAGCAGACCTGCAAGATCTTGTCTCATACTTTCCGCTTTATGATCACGTCACTTCGCCCACCAGATTCAGGGGAAATAACAGGCCATACATACTGGAACGAATATTCACTAATGAAGAACTGATGACCGAGAGAGTGAGAATCGATACCTCTCTAGACCGCAGTGAGCATGTGACTTTGCATTTCATGTACACTAACTATGCTGAATATCCTGAGGACAGAGCTCAAACAAGGCGAACCATAACCAGGTACGACACCTTAACCCGACGTGCTGTGGCGACCGACTGGAATTTCTTAACCGAGGATGTAACCGATATTGCCTGGGAACGTTTCGTCGGTAAATTTAACACTCTGGTTAATAAAGCATCGGAACCTAATGCTATCAGTTCGAGAAACATGATGTTTAAACGGAGTAGGACAAGCGAATGCATGGTGATGCGCAACGCGGCGTGGTATACCCACAAAAGCGATCCAAGTCCGAGTACCTGGGAGGCATATGTTGTCCACCGTAACCCCTGTACCAAATTAGTGCGCGAGGACAAAGTAGCTTATCAACTTGCTTTAGCCGAGCGATTAACTTCAAATCCTATGCTTCTGTACAAACCCATGAACAGTCTCCACAAGGTGAAAAGTGGATTTTCCTTATTCAAACAGTGGATGGTCTAACTAGGACTGCGAACGAAGCTTTGAATGTTCTGCAACAACCATATGTATCAACCTTTCATTACATCCCGCGGTTTGCTGAATTTTTAGAATCTATGGTGCCCACTTAGGTCTCATATAAATGTTACGGCAGACATCGTGATGAGAAAGTTTCTAGCAATGCTAGCAAGAATTGACGACATGCGCCCAAAGACGCTTGCTGTGGCGTCTACTATTTTGGCTGAACACTTGATGCGGCTGTTTCAACACTGCCTTGACGAGCGGCACGTTCCTGCAAGGTGGAAACACAGAATACTAACTCTCATTTACAAAGGGTGTAGTCGTCCCGACCCAGCTAATTATCGACCAATGACTCTACGACCAGTTCTTTCAAAAGTTATGGAGTCTATCATTGCCGACGCACTCATGTCTTATCTGGACGGCTTTGGTTACTTTTCTCAACAGCAACACAACTTCCACCAGAATCGGTCGTGCACAACTAACCTATTGTTAGCACGAGACAGCTGAACCGAAATTGTGAACGCTGGTGCAGGAGTTGATGTGGCTTACCTTAATTTCTCTAATGCATTCTACCGATTGGACCATCTGGTCTTTCTCGCCAAACTTCAAGGAGGCGACACTGGGGACCGTTCCTCGGGTGGATCTGTAGTTTTCTATCGGACAGGCGTCTGGATGTGAGAGTACGTGAATCCATGTCAGACCCAATTCACGTTGAACGCGGGGTGCCACCGGGTTCGGGATTAGGGCCCCGTCTATTCTTGATCTTCATAAAGGATCAAGTGAGTCAAATTACGTCAAACTGTTTCCTCTACGCCGATGACACCAATGTATGAAGAGTGATCAGATCTCCACGAGACCGAGTCAAGCTTTAAATCGGCCTTGGCAAGATTAATGGATGGTCAGTACAAAATCGCCTTCTATTCAATGTGGCTAAATGTCGTGTGCTCCATTTAAGAAACCGAATAGTTCACACATAAGCTTAGGGAACTAAGAACTGCAACACTGTTCTCACGAAAAGGATCTCGGTGTATTGCTCCAGAAAATCTCGGCTGCTCGGAGCAGTCCAAAAAGGCAGCGAGGAAGGGGATCCTAATCGTGGAGCTTTAACAGAGTGCTTTCGGACAAACCGGACCGTCGATTTTCTGCCAAATCCTTCCTGCTTATTTACGCCCTCATGTTGAATATGCAATGCAAGCATGGCACCCATGGCTAAAGCGGGATCGCATGGCCTTGGAGCTTCCCCAACGTCGGGCGACCAAAAATGTCAAGAAGCTGCGCCACTTGTCATACAAACAGCGCCTCAGGGTGCTTGGCATTTTCAGATGACGTTGTCTCCGTTTGCTTGCTGACCTCATCATAGCTTACCAAATATTAAACAACATCACCTATTGAAGCTGAGTCACAATAGCCAACTGAGAGGTCATCATCCCAAATTGGCAGAACAATACAGTCGGTTGCAGTGTCAAAGAAACTTCTTCTCGATGCGAGTTGAACACACAGAAAATATCCCTCCCCCCAGAAGTTGCTATTTCAGCCCCCACGTTAGCCGTGTTCAAAGCACGTGTCGACAGTGCACTGGCCATCCTACACCATATCACGTAATCCAAACGAAAAAACAAAAGAACATAACCCCCTCCATATTAGCCCAGAAACCACAGACGATAACCTTGGATAATACATAAGACGGACGGGAACGCCAGAAGCGGCAAGTTCGCCATTTGCGTTTGTTCCCTATTTCCTATTGCTATTTTCGCGTTTATTTTGTTCACCCCTGACCGAGCATCCGCAATATATCACTGACCAATGATCACTGTCCGAACTCCCGTCCATCGAGTGCCAACCATACACAAACAAGCAATGCGCCCACCATCCCACCGGAAGTCCGGGTACATGCATGTAAAACGTGATGAATCTACAGATGCGCGGTTTGTTTTACCCACCACATATTTTCTTCTTTGTACGCATGTATACCACACAGACTATTCCGCGGGATTAGTCAAACCATGGTGTTTTTCCAGTATTATTATGCCACTGTTCCATTGATGTGGAGAAAAAGCATGCGCAGGAGTGTGACTTGCCGTCACATATAGTGGCTATTTATAAATTGTTTTGAATTTGTAGATTCAACGTTGTGCTAAAAGCGCTGCTTGATTAATACTGAGTAACCAGTTCCGGTGTTATGGTTTTGATTCTGTTGCGACCGTGTTAGCTCCGGGCTTCCGAGCGCCTATGGTTTACAATATCCAACATTCATTTTTTCAGTTGAGTAAAGAATTGGGTGTGATAATCAGTAACTATTTTTGAGTCTATCTACTCCACAACGCTTCCTCGCTTTGGAGTGAAGTTTGAAATTTGGTGTTCATGACTCAACAACTTCCGTTTCAAATGTCTACATCGGACCATGCGTAGCAAGAGAAATCGCTCCGGTAGATCCGTGGAAAGTGCGCATTCCCGGCAAGTAACTGACTATCGATTAGCATGATGAATTTGATGCATCACGTTCCAGTTCTCTTACTAGCCATGAGAGTACACATAGCAGTACATCCCGTTCCCCATCGACCGAAAATTAGTGGTCTTGTTTGCATATATTTACCAAAGTACACCACTTTTCTCGCTATAAAAAACAAAGTTGCTTACTGCATTCAGTTGTTCAGTTGTTCGCCTGGCTTGGCGATCCGTTTGCGTGGGTTTTGCCACTATACGAGGTGACATCGTCAGCACGGTGTCTAAAAATCTCCACCTCGATTACTGACTCCAGAAGACTGTGAATCGTTGCTGGCGAGGAAGGGGTTCCCGGTCTTCCTGTATGCTCCAAGCTCAGGGAGGGCTTCTAGCATGTGTGTAGCGGACTACACCATCAGCCATCACCTTGTACGCATAATCTTAAAATTAGATAGCTAGACAGGAATGCTGACAGCAGTGCGTGTTGAAAGAGTGTAAGCTGGCTCCCCTGATGAAAATTGTCTCATGGTCTTGTTCCTTCTGGTTTACACGGGATACGTGGTGTGTGGATAGAGCTGTGTGTGGTGCAGCGCAAGCTACCCACACATGGTCCCGCTGTAGGCGCAGGCATCCTGTGACTGTCCTCATGGGGTCGCAGTGACAGGCAAATTCGAACCCATACGCTGCCAATATAACTTTGAGTAAAGCAAAGTACATCTTTGCCTCACAGGTAATATGATGCAATTAATTTCGCCATCCTGTTTAGCTTTAATTAAAAGGGCAATCAATTGGGCGAATTCTTAACCGCAACCTGCGAAGCAGGGAACGAATGCAGGTAAGCACAGCAACGTATCTGCGTTCATCGAACAACCTGGTTAGTGAACTAAGGATATTGTAAGTGCGCACCTGACGTCCCACCTGACCTCAAACTTTTCAGTGGAACACGTTCAATTATTGTTAAGCTTGCGAGACGCCTGATAAGATAATTGTAACTGGCACGGTTGGACCACGCCTAAAATAACACCTTGGAACGCCTTCCAATCGAACGGATTTGCGTTGACCGGATGGGGTTGGCTTAATCCGGGGTGCGCGCTGGTGAGACGGAAAACGGGGCGAGCGTGAGAACGTTCCTGGCCGCACGTATTCGGGTACGCTCCTAACGGACGAGGGGCGTTACGGTAGACGCGCTAATGCCTTAGACGCCAACGTTGCCAGGCTATCGACGCACACAAAATCACGTGACCCGACCGAGTCCCAACTGATGGCGGAGAGGAAGCCAAGTGGCCCTCCGAAGGCTCTTTTACGATCAACAAAGGGCGAATCACAGCCAAAACTACGGGTTATTGAGTTGGTAAAAATTGCTACCGCAACGGGGTGGTAGTTTGTAAAACTACGTTGTGAAACCGTGCGCAGTTGTACTGCGTCTCAGAGCGGCTGAAAACTGCTACGTTATGGGGAGGAATTGGACCCCGTTTTCCACAGCCATTACACCGGAGTCTGTGGCGCGTTTTTGCGGGTTATTTGACGGGCCCGCAACAAATATGCACCCAACGGACAGCCAACCCAGATAGGACGCAGTTGATGGCGCCAGAAATATGCGTGAAGTCCAACCGTGTAGTAAGGAACATCCAACTCCTGTTTTACCTGAGGTTCAGTATTCGTTACCACGCTATTTTGTTTGCCCACTGGGGGTGAAATGTTTGTGACCCATCTTTGTGGCTGATATAAGTTAAAATTTCACTTCGTGATTAACTTAACTATGCGCTACTGATTCCTGGGGTAAAAACATATTGAGGGGACAACTGTGTATTGATGTACCCCCCTAGCCAGCCAACTGTGGCTCGTCATGATGAGCGTTTCACATTGATTTTAGAGCGTACTCCTTTGTTCAAGCTATTGGTTGAATGGCAGGTGGAATCTTTTACATGTCTTTAAAGAAAGCCAAATCCACCCTATAGGTGCTGGACTTTGGTTGGCTATGCTCGTTGTATCTGGGCTGCTGAATGCCTTCGATACGCTAACCGTTTGATGCAAACTGTGCTCAGTTCGATTATTGGCATCTTTTCCGCAGGAGTGACATACGCAATTTTGCTCACGTGACACCCCGACATAACGATCAGAACAGTTGTGTTGGGTTGCAATCTGGACCATAGTCGCGATTGTGACTGTGTCGCAATCCAAACAAGCTGAATACCTCAACCAAAGTTGGCCCAGATACAGATGAATTACTGACACCAACTGAAGGTGCGGCAGACAAAACCTCGCGACGATTGGGTTTCACTGGTGGAAACCGGATCATTAACGTGATCTTTGATGTGGGAATCTACATCAGTTAAACAGAAAACCGGTCTTGTTAGATGCCTAGCTGAAAATTAACGATAGAGGTAATATTCAAAAGCAAAACATTCTGTTAGGGCTTGATGCTACGAAACAACTAATTTTAGGGTTGCTCATTAGTTTAGCATTGTATTTTACTCGTTGTATACTGAGCAGTAATTCACGATACACAAATCGAAGTACCGTTGACAATTCAATTCACGATGACTTTACTCTGTGCGGGTATAGCATAATTTTACTTCATATATTTTGAGCACATATCACGCTACTTGAGCTCTCACGTGTTTCCCGTTACGGAACCATGGTGAAAAGCAGTGTGCGTGACAGAAGCTCGCTCCAGTTTGCCAGGTTGTGGACGGCCGTTTGCCTAGATTCCAGATAATAATAATAAAGCAAACTCTCACTAACGCGTCGTTCTTCTCCCCATGTATAACAAAGAGTGACCGGATGCACTTTGGCTTCGTCAAAGACAGGGTTTGGAACACAGGGGTGTTAACAGCCTGAGTCTTGAGTACGGACGGGCTAATCGGCTGCCAATCGCACAGTACTTGTAGTAGTTCAGGTGAATGCAAATTACCAGCAATGATCCGTGGACTGAGGGTGGTTTATTTACTTGCCGTGCTACGCGTCACCACAAGATTGGCGAGATTAACAACAATAAATAATAAAAATTAAAAGAGTTGATAAGGCGTGAGTAAGCAAAATAATAGGCGACTAGGGTGATCTAAAGCCAGAAACAAGGGCGTGAAATTCAAAAGTGTCAGTAACCTCAGGATTTTACCCCCTCCAATACGGTATCTACAACGACAGATGGTCGAAACGAGGCGTTCATCTAAGAGGACGGTGGGGTTCCTCAAAACTCTGCTATGTCACTGACAGACAATTTCGTGGTTTCACTAAACTAAGCGGATTATTGTAAAACAACGCACTCCAAGGTGACTGGTTCGCTGGTACAAGGAGCGCATGACCGTGCCACCGAAGGAGATTCTAATTCAACAGGCACTTCTGTGAGATTTCAGTGGGTTCATTGCCGTACAGCAGATGGAAAAGTACAACGTTGTGTTCAGTTGTCTCATCAGATACGAGGAACACTTTCAGATGTCGGTGATCAAACACTAACAGGATCGTGATGTCCACAACACACAGCGACGAGGTTACGGCTCTATAGAAGTATCACGGCCTTGTAAACCCTTTCCTTAATCAATACGCTCACATCCCATCGTCTCCACACGCAGCCGAGGTTTTGAAAGTCCCCATGAACCAAAGTTATGTATGTAATCACCTTCACAAAGCTGGAAATTGCAAATTATGTTTCTAGGAGCTATTGCTAAAAGGGTTTCGACCGTTGCAATATGCGATGTGTGCAGTGTACAACTGTAGTTTGCAATGCTCCACCGAGAGCTAAAGGGATGGTAATACTTCGCAAAGTACGCTCGAACCCCTCCATCACTCCGCTGAAGACACGAATATAGTGTGCCATTATTGACCGTTTGATCCTAAGGTAATCGACACATTCATTATTCTGAAACTGAAACCATTAACCAGCCTCTCTTTATCCTGGGAATTTGTATTTAGTAGGACTAGTTAATACTAGTCCGAGACGATGCGCGAAATTAAGCGGGGATATCCGAAGGCAATTGAAGTCGGACACAGCGGAGTGTATTTGATGGGTTGCAATAAGAAACGGACGGATGAAGCGAGGTGAGAGCGAACACGTGAGCGCGGGAACTTACAAGGCTGTTGTGTGAGGAGCCGGTTGTAAGGAAGATTAAAACAACAGGGAGAAACGTACAATCGGTCAACAATTAACTTGTTCATGCAAGATAGCAGTTGTCTTTTAGGGCGCTACAGAACTCCCCCTAGAAGGCTGAACATAGAAAGCCTTCGAAATCGA
>CALYDF020007344.1:0-12599 GCA_944474145.2 Dicrocoelium dendriticum | reverse complement strand
AGCCGCAGGGCGTTAGCTGCTTCTTCGGCGCTTTGTGCTCTACCGCCTATCGTGAAAAGTGGAGCGATTCCATGCTTTACTTTACGAAGCTTGTTGGCATGCCTATATAGTAGTTTGTTGTTTGCTATGCATTTTTTGTCTAGGCACTGTTGATAAGTTACTTTGTCCTCACAGAAAATGCAGTGCAATAGTTGCGATGGATCAGAAAATTGCCCCAAGTCTCTGAGGCGGGGTTATTATTGTAAGCGCGCCATGCTGCATCCCTTATCGCCAGGCATTTTCGAGTCCTACTCATTAGAATTGAAGGCATTTTCGCAGGACTAAAGGGCTTGGTCTCTGATGCTCTGTTGACGATGTCGCTGAATCTATTAACCAACTCTGCCCAAACGTTGTCAAGGGGAACTTTTGTTTGAGAATTCCCAAGCAGCTGCATCGGCGAGTTCTTTCAATACGTGGTAGTGTGTGATTGTATGAGTTAGTTCGGAGTGTTCAGATGGATTCTCTGCATAACACAAATAGTCAAAAGTTATTACTACATGGTCATTGAGACCAAATGGACTATCCATCAATAACTTGTCAACCATGAGCTCTTCATTCATGAACACAAGGTTCAGTATGGACGGTTTGTTTGCCATGCTGAATCTAGTGGGCATGGTGACATGATTGTACAAAGGGATATTAGCGATAAGTTCATGCAAGTTTGCTTTGCACTGCTCACTGGGCGATGCCAAAACCTCCAGATTGTGTAGAATGAAGTCCACGGAGATGAGAATTTGGCTGTACCTAGTGCATGTTACTCTGTTCAGGCCAGGGATCAAGCGGAAATAAATTTCCGGAGTGGACGTTGAGGGGCGGTAAACGATAGCTATGAGACATGTATCGTTCTGTCTTATTCGGAGACGACACCAAAGTGAGTCGGTAACGTGTGTTTCCAGATCATTAACTACTGTACATTATAGATCGCTGAGGTAGTAGAGTAGGGCCCCACCTTCTCTGCTGCGGCGGTCGTTCCGGATGAGTGACATCCCGACTATCTCAACCTCAGCATCAGTCACCCCTTGGTGTAACCAAGTTTCGGTAAAAAAATTAGGTCCCAAGCATTCGCAACCTGACGCAGTCGAAGTTCGTTAATTTTACTGAGGAGCCCTTGGGCGTTGGTGTACATACATGAAAGTTTCTCAGATTTAAGCAATGTTTCGGAGGTTGTACAACTCATACGTAATGTTTCGCGGACCAGTGAGTGACCGACAAATAATCGTTTTTTTGATATGTACTTGGTGAATGGTTTATGGTCTTATTCATCGTCCGTGTTGTTAGTCCTATATCTAATCTTCTACGTACAGTGTAAGGTTTATGGTCAAGATCATCTTCTACAGGTTGTATGGGCTCATTCGGCGCACTACTGATGCATTGTTCTTTCATAGATCTCATCACGTTTGGTTCTTTGAGTGACATATCATCTCTAGGATACATATCGCTGATTGTCTTCAGCCGAACCTCAGATGGCAGCGTGCAATGGAACAAGTACCAGCCTTTTAGCATCCGCTTTACCATATGTTTTGACTGAAGGACCACCTTCAACACTCTCGGTCCACTTCCTTTGTAGTTCGGTAAGGTACGCAGTCGTGACACGGATTTCGCTAACACATCATCCAAGTAGTGTTTCACGAATATAACTCCACTGTTCATTATCATGGTTTGTTACTTCATGCTCATGACATGCTTCAGTTTCAGGAACCCCGTGAAGAAGTATGGTTCTGGTTGAAGTTTCCTTCCGGTAGTCCTCTAAGTTGCGGTCAACTCGAAAGCGTTCGCCCCATGGGATGTCTGGAAAGATACGGATGGAGCAGCGTTCATTGCTGAGACTACCTGCCGACAGTAGTTTTGATCCTACTTCAGTGATGGAGTTCAGCACGACGCGCAGAATTCTTGGCTCACCGAAATGTTTAGAGTTGGGGTGTCGAGTAATACGTACGACGTGTACAGGTTTCAGTGCATCTCCGATTAGATTCCTAATAATGTCCCACTGGTTGAGATCATCCAGCTACCTGCCTCTTATCGATGTCGACTTTGATTCTGAGATATTGGAGCAAAAACGCTCAGTACAGGTGGTTGTTTTTTAAATCTTTCGACATGTCGCATTTAGTGATTAAAGTACTCGGAGATGTACCGCAGGAGACCGCTGATGCTTTACTAGGAAAACTCCGCTACGCTGCTCAGTTTCAGATACAGTTGGGGTGATGTTAATCTTAAATGGCGGCTCTTCTTGGAGGCAACCGTAACCCAACTTTCGCTCTTAACGGCTTGCTCTTTTTCTACACACTCCGTCGGGAGTTTGGAAGTAGTCTTACGTGCAGTTACTCCGATCGAACTAGGAACCGCTTTAGTCAAACGTGAGCTACATGTGGTATTGGGACAGCTGTTGATGTTCTGGACTCTAGGTGTCGTGTTGCTTGCGGTGTTATTAGAAGTTCTTCGCGGGTTGGGAGCAGCAGCCAAGGAGAGGATTGGGTTACACAGTCCGCTATACATACCCAACTGTAGTGATTTTGGTGGTCACCATTTCCTCAAACCTGGCTAGTAGGTGGTCATACTTCTGAGATAATAGGAGCACACATTTTATAAGTGGGATCTATGTGCCTTCCACACAGAACCATAGCGAGTCTGGTTTGTGTAATAACTTGGCCTGACTAGGTTTAACTCGGAGGCATCTCGCATGAAAGAAATTGAAACAGTTACGGCACAAAATGCCCCTCTTAACAAATTTGGAACATGCTCCACGTAGGTCTTCAGTCGGTGGCGCGCTGGGCATCACGCTTGTTGAGCAAATGTTACGAACAATTTGAATGACTCAACCACTGTGGCAAAATGTCGTTCTGTTATTGACATTGTCGGTAAGGTCACAATGTTCATCTTTCAGTTGTGTGCTTGTAGGTTGTCCTCTCTGGCGTGCCAGTTGAATGTATCAGTATGAACGTGGGGCAGAATACACGAAGGTGTGCTTGGAAATTCTTGTGGTTAGGCCTATGGATCGCGCCGGGTGAATTTGCTTTGAGACCTGTAGCTGCACCAAGCAAGGTTGTATTTGAACGAGTGACAGTTCGTTCGAAAGCCGTTGAAATTGTCTATCGAGTGAGACCAAACAATGTCACCGATGGTTGAAGTTAAACAATTTTTGGCGCTTGGATATCGGCGAAACACTGCCCGGAATTTAGAAATCACGGTAAATGTAGGATGCACTGGAGTATACTCGGGAAACTGGTATCAAAAAGTAAAGCTTGTAAAAACACGACGAATAAGTATGGATTCAAAGGTGTGCGACAAAATGTTGCTGAACCACAGTTTAAAAAACCACGAGTGCACAAGTGAGCGATTAGCACGCGAATTCTCTTAAGGTCACCAGGAGGGTTTACCGTAACCATCGATAAAAGCAGTGTGTGTATTGTCAGCTAAGACATATTTTTTGAATTTTCCATTTTATTTAGGCGTCCAGCAGACGGGAGCGAAAGCAGGCACTAAAACAAAAAGGAAATTGCTTCTATAATGCAAAAAATGGAGCTAACACAGATCGAAGCATAAAAAACCTTTACCGATGGCAAAGACAAAACTGAACACCACTTATCATAATCAGTTTGAATAACGTGATTTTAAAGTAAATGGCCTATCCCTATGTTTCTAAAGATATTATGAATGGTTATCAAGAAACTTGTTATTTAAATTTGTTTTAATTGTATCCTGTTGCTTGTCGAGGAAAACTCAAACAGCATATAGTTGATGGACATTTGAGCGAGCAGCTTTCCCTTGCCGAGAGAGCGAACACGAAATAGGGATTCACATAAAATTCATTCTCATGTACACTTCGGTCATATGTACCATGGGTTAATCCTTAGTCAGCATAAATTAATCAGCTGGCATGCAATCTTCTAAAAATTTTCATGACTGGGTTGAAAGGCTGTACTTGTTCTACGCCTTCAGTATCAAAACAACAAACCTAATGATAATACCATATGCAATTTTTGGTTTCATAACCATTTCCGTATTTGAGTGTGGGTGTAGTACGGTCAAGTTTCATCATCGAGGACAACTCATGTCCGTCAAATCCGGAGCAGAAATAACAACATGACGAAGACTACGGTGATTTCAATAAATACACGACCGGTTGGGAGCCAAACTACTTACTGAAACGCAACAACTACTATAAACATGAGACCATCGTGCTAGACGAAGCGCATTTATGTCATTGGTATAAGACAAAGTAAAGAAGGTTCCCATAATGAGTTTGCTGATTCAATTAGCCCCCACAAATATTCTGGCTAAATTCACGCAGCACCGAGATATTACCACGGAAATTCAAGCAAACTTGCCTTATACTTGCGTAACTACGGTAAGAAAATTTGGTCACAAAATACATCAGTCAGAAAGGCATACTACGCACAATTCCGGTCGCTTAGTATCAGAAATTCAATCCTCGTAACTAACAAGTTTGTAATTCAGCTATACGTTGCAGTCATAAGCAGTGAAAAAATGAGAATTTTTGTTAACATAAGTGTTTGCAGTTTTACTATCGACTGACCCGTGTTTGAAATGCCATGTCTGAACCCTACCAAAGATGTCTCCAAGGTAAACACGACCAGCTTGGATAGCCTAATTTATCGGACATTTCATGGGATTCCTAGCAACGTCATGAATGTTTAAGTGCACTGACAATTTATGAGTAGCTAATTGCGATGCCGAATTCCTAGAACAGCCTCTTCTGCGCTTTCTTTCATTTCGACCACCTCATGACATACGAGCATATTGATTAAATCTGCATGTCAAAGAAACGGAAATTTGTGTTAGAACACACAACAGCTCGTGATAACATCCTGCTGCTACTTTTGCGGGAAATTTGCAAACAAATGTTTGAATCTTCCTCAGCTGTTTATGATAATGCACTCAAACCTTCTGATATATAAAATCAGTTAGTTAATTAGTTAGTTCATGTACAAAATCATTAAAGCGAAGGTGAAAGACAACTAGAAGGAAATCTTTGTGAGTTTAAACTAATCAAAGATAAGAATGGTGAGACAGGTTAATGGCAGTTAAATGCCCACGTCTTTTTTAAAGTTAATAAATGGCAAAACGTTTACAGGAATAAAGTTAGCGAATAATTTTAAAATTTGCTTTTCATTTAGCAAAACGGAGACACCTAATCTTTAAAAATAGTAAATAAAATAAAATAGCAAATCTGCGAAACACCTCAACACTGTCGCAATGTTTGCTTTATTTCAAAAGATTCAACCGTACTGCAATTAGGCAATACTTTGCTTCTTCACCGAAAGTGCGACCATTTACAAAACTGGCAATGGCTAGAATGTCCACCATTAAGGGTTTGTTCCGTGGGTGATTATAAAAAGAAATTCATGTTTGCGAGAAACCGGATGCAGATGTCATTATCATTGCGGAGGTGTTGTTGACGTATTTGTAATTTGGATATCTTCAACCACAGATTTCACGGAATGAGCGAAGCTTTGGATATTTATGAACCACAGACTTCATATCCTCAATGGATTGTAAAGATTGTACCATAAATATCTGAGCATTTTCAGTACGCATATATATATATATTATGTTATGATCTAATTGTTCTCTTGACTGCAATGATACATCAATAAAGCATATCCAGAAAATGCATAAAGGCACTGCAACATTCCATAATTTTAGTTGGTGGCTAACATGAGTCTTTTTCAATGCTCGTGTATATAACTTTCGATTATAAATAGGCCGGAAGTTGCTAAAAAAAGAACAGGAAGTATTGAGGTTCATAGAAAACGGAAAGTGCTATATCCATTGCACATCATATTACTATTCCTGAATCACGGCTGTTAAAGTAATGAATTGTTGTTTTTACTTATTTTAAAGTGGGAAGCGGTGTAATGTCCGCCGCTAGACATTAACATGAAACATGATTTGCACTCTGAAGTGAACTTAGGTTAATTTATCACAGCAACCGTATCAGATAAAACAGATGGACACTAGATGTCACCTACCGGATAAATCTGACAACCACCAGAGGTTTCAAAGTTGGTTAACCACAACAGTTAGAGACAGCAGGAAGGTTTCCATGTTACCCGTTACCGGGTCAGAGCGAGGAACGTTTGTCTTAACCTTTTGTGACTGGCGAGCCATTTTGAAGCTGTAATTTTGTGATTGCATTGCGATGCAATCTTCATCTGTTATGGTTATGATCCAAATTATCGAACTATTCATGCTTTACTTCAATGCGAATCGAGTCCACAATTCATTAACACAAAAGGGTGACAAGCGGCAGAATATACCTTGATAAGAGAATTTTCGCAGTCTCAAAGTGAAATTGCGTTACACGTCGATTTAAAGATATTAGTCTTGATTTGATGAACTTTATCTATTAAAAGCTTTTTCATTTGAATAATTCTCGCAAAGATTTTTCTTACCGGCTTAAATTTGATCAATTTGTCTCCCTTATTCAGTAGTGGCATTTCGCGCAGTTAATGTCATCCACCCAGGAACCTTGCCTTTTTTCGATGGAGGAGGTTGCTGGCTTTAGATCAAAACTTCACTCATCTCATTTCTTCACTTTGTGTTGCAGCCAACTCTTAAAATTTGTTCCTTATGTGGAACACTCTCAAGGAAGCAACCTGTAACTTTCGCCCATGTGATTTAGCTGGTGCGAACAACCAACTTGCCAAGAATGCTGACTGTTTACACAGACGCCTTACTCGCGATCGTATAAAGCACGGATGACTCACGAAGCACGATGAGCTGGTTAGTTGACCTGTGTAATCAGAGATTTCCGCCATCCCAAACATTTTCGCTTGTCCAAACCATGCATGAAATCTCTTGGTTACCGAAATTGCCGTGTTTGGCCTTTCACTATTTCTCTTTTCTTTATATCCGAATTGCGCCACATTCCTGTCAGCGACATCACTCCCTATGTGAACTGCCTTCTGATCCGCTGGTATTTCTACCGTCTCTCACTGCTCCCAAATCCATTTAGTCACTAATATTAACCTTGACATCACACAAGCACTGGAACGCACATTCTTGTGTTGTCTCCTGACACAAAGCAATCTTGCATTGAGCTGGTTAGAGCCGCATTGTTCAGCGCCCACTTATTGCTATCGGTCATATTTCAGGACCTCTCTGTACACCTTTACGTGCTTCTCTACGCCTGTGCGAGATCACCGGACTGTATTTTGCTGCTCTGACCGGCCTACGGGGTTTGACCTAGAGATTGCTTTTGTACTAAATGACCTATTGGTTCATTTGAGTTTGTGAATTGTTAAGGCATTGCCTGTTTATCTATAATCGCTTTTTTCATAGCGCCGTTATGTCGGTTCCGGAATTGGTTCTTGTTGATTTCTGGGCGGGACGGGCGTTGCTTTTATTTCCAAGCGTTTTTACTCTGACAAACTGAACCTCACGATTGAAGATGGAGCACTAGCCGACGGCGAATAGGTGATTACTTGCCAAACAAGTAACAGCCACTCAGCTATCAGGGCCGGTAACTCGAAACGAAGTTTTTGTGTTAATCAAACATATGCTTAATAAAGGTTGGGTTGACTATTTCCGATTGCAATAGCCGTTAGCATTAAAAGCTCGGCATTGCCAGTAAAAAACAAAATTAAAATCTACCATATAAACCGAGCTAACTTTAATTCTGTCCTAAGGGTACGACGGTTCCACTTGGAACAAGTATGCTAGCAGTAACACAAACGTCCTAAAGATCGCTTAGCTGCGAGAACTGCTTGGCAAGAGGCGACAATGACAAAGCTTGCACTACATTCGCCTCCCCAAATCGATACAATGAAACTCGAGAAGGAACTAGAAGTTCCTTCGGCCACGCAGTACATACGACTTTGGGAAATACGAAACATCTCGTCGTCTCGAACGATCTAGGCATGCGCAACTCCACCGCCCACGTTCTTCCTTCCAATGTATCGACTGATGTAACAATGGTCAAACATACATTTCCGCTGTACCAGAAAAAGACGAAACTCTATAAAGACAAACCATTTATGCGACATTCGCTTCGCGATATAACCAATATGTTGCTTCAGTAGCCTCAACTTGTACATCAACAACACTGGTCAAGGATCAGATACAACCTGCAGATAAGTCACCAAATCCCTAGATAGCCGTGGCACCCATATTACAAAAGAACGAGTGGAACGACGGTATCTTGACATTTGTATGCACCAAAGTTTCTGAGTCAAAAGCAAACTAGGGGTAAAATGTAGGATGATTTAAAGCATCGGCATATTTTATGTGTTGGATTCGGAGTTCAGGCCAGACCGATTAAATGCATGCTTATCACAAGACATAGAACGTCGATGTACTAGTGGGAATTCTGGATAATGTAAGTAACATTGGGATCCAAAGATGATGTCCAGGCGGTGCTTTGTCTGCATACCGCCAGCGAACTAAATACAGTGAAATAAGCACTGTTCCGAATGTTCCATGCATCAAACGCCTGCTGGGCAATATAATTTAAACAACTATTAAACTGAAAGTCTCGGATGAATTATTAAAGCTCATTCCATACTCTATCTACCAACAACCGGCGACCTAAAGTTCGTGCTCATGACTTGCAAAAAGGGGGTACATCCATGAAGAACAATGTTTTGGCGACGTCAAATTTCAGTCGATTGCACGGTTACCTTGTATCCACACTAAAAAGGTGGTGGCCCGTGGCTACTAAAACTATCAATTCAATCACCTCAGATGGCGGTAAAGATAATCCGCAACTAACAGCTACTACGCAACAAAATTCTTCGGAACTACGACTGCTCGCTGTCTTCGCGAAAGCGACATCAGCTGCGGATCAATATACCGACAACAGTGATTCATTTAACAGTGTGCTCTGAATAGTAGTTATAAAAAAGCTAAATACAAATGACAAATTGCATATGCAAGTAAAATCAAAAACAGATTGGATACATTTATTAATTTGCAAGTAACACAAAAAACTATTAAGTGCAGTGCTCTCATCGGTCTGCAAAAATACACATAATTAATACGCTCCTCCTCAAGAGACACTGACATGCTGGAAGCCCTCATGTACATAAACTAATGTGTAATGTTGGTATAGCAAATGTTCTGAATTGGGACTTCGTCAAGACTCAAATGACTGTGACTTCATCGCTTTCAAGCGAGACGAAGTTACTCCACGACATAAGTGATATCGAGATTGCACTGATACGCATGTCCGATGTTCAGCACAATCGGTCCAGAAAAGATGAAGGGGTGGCATTTTACTTGCGCAGTCACCTTTAATGTGAGCCCATGGAGGATCCGGTTAACACAGTACAGGCGAGGATGCCCGCTCGTTGGCATCCGTTACCGATTTTCTTACCTCCAAGCCAGAGATGAAAATATATCTGTTATCCGCACTATGGCTTGTGAAAACGAGACTTACATAACATTCCATTACTTGTGAATACAACATGCACTTTCTGGAATTACAAGCCTCTGCTGGAGAAAAGTTTTAGGCGGAGCTACAAGAGTTTGCCTTCAGGCTCCCATTGTATGACCACATCTACACTCCCACTAAATTTAGACAAAACGAAAAGTAATTAATACTGAATCAGATATACACCAAGGAAGAACTGATGGCCGAGAGAGTATTCATCGATGTCAGTTTTGGCCGCAAAACGCGTGTAGTTTTTTCTTCGAATAAACTGCTATGCAGGATATCTCATGGAAACTACCGAGGCAACGAAAACCATTACACCCCTCGACATATTACCTTGAGTAAGTGTGACAACTAACTGGATCTTTCTGGCAGAGGGGCACCGGCTAGAGCATGGGAAGATTTCTCTAGCCAGTTTAACACCCTGGTAAAGTGCGCCGCAGCAAGGAATACTGTTCATTAAAGAACGTTTGTCTTGTTTCTTCGAAACGGGACCCGCAAATACCTAGTGGTGCGAAACATAGCCTGGTATATCTATAAACTCTGTTTGAGCACCGAGACTTGGATGACCTATGCGAATCAACGTGACCACCGCACTGCGCTTGTTAGGTAGGACAGAATAACAAATCAGCAGTAGTTGGAATTGCGTAGAACCTTAAATCACTAGCCTCTGTAACAACATGTTAACGTTCTACGTAAGAAGAAACGGGAGTTTCCTCAACTGTAAACAGCAGTGGACCCACTCGGACACGAATGAAGGCGCCGAATGCTCCGCGCCCACAATACGCTGCAAGAATTTACTGCGGTCACTGGTCACAATACCTTAAAACAGTTCACATCTAACCCCTAAGACTTAACCACATTTCCTTCAGCGCAGAAACGGTACTAAAACATCTGAGGCATATGCATAAGCACAGCTCACTTATAGTTGACAACATTCTCCCGAAGTCTCTAGCGGTGGTAGGAGAGAGCTAAGTGGAAAATATGACCCGATTTTTCCAACGCCGTTTTAGCGAATCATGCATGCCCGACATTTGGAAAAACGATGTGATAAATCTAATTTACAAATCATGTAGTTGTTCTGGTCCAGCCAACTGTCGCCCAATAAATTATTACCCGTAATTTCAAAGATCATGGAAGCCATTATTTCTGTCGTAATAGCGGCCCCCTTGGAATCGTCCAACCACCTTGCGTCGAAACAGCATGGAATCCGACGAAAACAAATGTGCACACCAAATATACTACTAGCATGATCCTGCTGAAACGAAGCATTAGACGCCGCCATAAAAAATTTTCGTAGTTCTTCTCAACTTCCCAAAAGCCTTCGACGATTGGGATCATAACATTCTGCTATCCAAAACCTAGCTTCGGGTATTGGTGAGCTTTGTCTAGAGCGATTCCAAAGCTTTCTCTTACCTCGGCGTTTGGAAATATTAATGAATGTATCCCCGTCAGATCATATACAAGATGAATGTGGAGTAACAGATGGATAAGTACTAGGACCAAGATTATTTTTATGTAAAACAACTACATGATACCCCTCATAAACACGAACTGCCTGCTATATGCCAATGATATTTATGTCTGGAAGGTGATAAATACACAAGATGACAGCATAACATTTCAAGTGAAACTGGACAGGGTATACGCGTGCTCAATCCAGTAACTACTTCCATCCTATAGTTGAAACTGTAGTGTGCTGCAGCTACAGCAGCAGGCAGTGTGCTCCCACAAACTCGGTAACCAGGGCCTTCAGATTTCTGCTGGCGAAAAGTATTTGGGTGTTTTTGTCCAGACGAACACCGGTTGTTAGACTAAAACTGATCAGTCTACAAAAGTGTGTACCCAGCATGTGCAGCTCCAGACTTGTGCATTCGGACGGTTCGAGCTATCACTTTATTAGCGGCTTACGTTTCTATGTAGAACAAGCCAGACAGGTCAGACAGCCAAGCCTGAGGAGAAATCTCACCTCCTTTGAAATACCCCAACTTCAGACAAACATGAATGTCAAAGGTTTGGATAATTTGCCCCAGAACGAATGCTTCGATTACTCAGGTCCTTCAACAGATCATTTAAATAATTGCCTGATGACCTCCTTTTCGCAGATATTGATAGATTCAAACCACACGTACTGCTATTTTCTGGAGCTCTAAAAGGAGGATAATTTGAGAAAGCACGAACTCAATTTGCAGAGCAGTACGGTCGTTTGGAATGCTGTCGGAGGCTTGTTTCCCTAAGCGTTTGCAAAGACCGAAATGCCCTAGCAGAAATTGCCACCTGTTTACCAATGATGGTAGATTTCAAAGCTCGATTTGACCATGAACGCATTGCGCTGCTCCCTATCACGTTACTGATTACGCATACGTAAACACGAGTATCTGGTAAAGATTTCCCTGCCGGTCAGCTTATAGAATACCTTCACCTATTTCACCTCTTTTTGTGTTCAGAAATGTAGGACAATGTCCGCTAACATCCAACTAGTCATAATTACTTATGGGTTTACAATGGTTTTACATTTTCTCCTACGAATACCGCGATGCGTCCACTGGTGTGAATATAATGTTGATGATAACATTTGTGTGCGTTCTATCCTCAACACGACCATACTACGGGACCTGTACAGATTTAGCTTTCTGCCCTTATAAAACCCTGTTCAATTCAGTTTTTGAGTGATTCAAAATGACTCCATCAATCGAGAATTAATCTTGGCAAGAGTTGCAAAATGCCACTTGATGGCTTAGGAACAGCAGTTTCGGTGAACATATCAGAGACTCTAGGTCTCGTGCCTGCTGCTCTCTATCTAATAAGATTAATTGATTTCCAATCTGATCCTAGACTGCAAAGTTATCTAGCGGGGAACAAACTATGTCTATGTACTTCCTCAGTTACGCAACCATCCATGATTTGCCGGAATCACAAAGTTATTCTATCATGCAACCAACCGCCGTCCAGGTATCACATACATGTACGCTCCGGATTCACTAAGGTAACTGCCTGTTGAAAGCCCATCCAAATCCGATCAGCTCCCAAACTGCTCGAATATCCCTCTGGTGAATGCTGCAACCACTGGATTTGCGTTCTCTTAGTTGCAGATTAATAACATGGGCTAGACATATTGCTGGGCGCCGTCGGTTCATGGATCTTACTATGAGCCCTTAACAAATCTATG
>CALYDF020007343.1:0-12577 GCA_944474145.2 Dicrocoelium dendriticum | reverse complement strand
GAACGCCTGCCAGGCGAAAGCCCACCATATCCTAGGTCGCTGCCGCCAAAACCATTTGCCGGAGGGTGATTATCCCGAAACACACAATTGGCACCATGCGGAGGTTGTTCGGCTGGCCAGCCTCTACGTGGGGTAACACAACTGTTGAGAACAGCTTCACAAATAAAACGGCCGTTAAGACACCGAAGGGGCAGTAAATAACCCACAGCATACCGAACCCCTGCAAGCAGCCTTCCTCTAATTGTTCAAGGGTGAGGTACTGACGCGTGGACGATATCAAGAGCAACCTCCTGAGTGACGCCGAAGATCGCACTTTCCCCAACTAGGTAACGTCTTGGCGGACTGTTACTACCAATGTGGAAGGCAGAACTTTTCACCTGCTTTATAGGCATCTACAATAAGGTTAAACAATCCCAGAGCCTACTTAACGCACTTTAAATTGCCTCAAAGATCCCAGGGTTATTAACCGTATTCCAGAGCTTAAGGTCATCGGAGAACGATAGCAAAAGTACTTCAAGCCTTTGAGCCTGGTATTTAACTAACTTGCAAATAGCAGCGGTCCAAAAACGCGCCCTGTGGTAAACCAATAATACTTGCTTGTCTATGCAAAAGGCTGGGCCACCTGTATACACTGTTCATTTCCCTCTAGGAAGGTAGAGAGCCACTTATGGGGGCCTCTTGATATCCCATACGATCGCAGGTTTAATAATAGTCGTGGATGTAGGACAGTATCATGGCTTTCGAGAAGCCGAGGAAAAGCACGGCAATGGCATGACATTTGTTGACAGCAGCAGCCCAGCTTTCGTGAACTGCAAGTAAAGTTGTCAGACACCACCTCACTTATGGAATTCGTGCAGTGCAGCAATGAGAACATTAACCTTATTCGGTGGAGGACCACCGAATCCATGACCCAGTTTACAAAAAAACATACCCACTACGCTTGTCAAACTGACAGGCCTGCAGTTTGCGAGCAGAACGCTGTCACTACCCATAAAAACCGCCAGATGCTTGCCTTCTTCCATTTCGAATGTAAGGCACGGCTGTCGGGTGATATTGTAAACACGCATGTGAGAGCGCTACTAAAGTCATCGGCTAATTCATGTAACAGCCTCGTATGAATTGAATGAGGGCGAGAAGCTCTGGGTGGTTTTAGCCATTGCAACAGCCCCAAGACTTGTGTTTTCGTCAAGCTGACTTTAGTTAGGCAATTATCTGCCGGGGCGTTTGAGTCCAGGTCACGTTGTGGTACAGAGATCACAGGAGATAAGACACTAGTACACTGTGCGCTTAGGATAAAAGCCTACTCATAGTCGGTATGCATTCGGGGCTTGACTGCTCATAGCAACGTCAGTATGGACGAGGTTCTACCGCTACGCCTCATTAAGTAAGCAAGAACTTTGGAGTTGTTGCAGCTGCGTCAACCAGATCTTTTTCTTACTTGGGACCAGCAGCGTTATTAAGTTGCCTACATTTATTTCTAACCGCTGAATAGCTACTGTAGGTACTGGTTACTGAAGCTGCATAGTAATTTTGCCTGCAGTTAGAGCGATTCCTGTGTAGGTATTTACCTGTATGATCTATCCAAGGAGGCTGCGCCCGTGTCCCTCGTTGCTTAATGAGTGGGATGTGGGGACATAAATCTCGGTGAAGCACGACTTTACTTGATCGCACACTGCCTCAACGCTGCTAGCCACGGTGACCGAGTAAAGTAGAATTGAAGTTTTGTCGCGCATTGCCTAAAAGCCTACCCGGAAAATATTTAGTCAAGCTACAACTGCAGCCCGGGGCCACGTAAATAAATAAATAAATAAATATTTTATTCTGGCCAATGCGAGGCGCGTATTTTGGGCACGAGCAGCATATCTCAATATTGTACATGATAGCAGGATTAGCAGCACCAAGAGCGGCAGTAGTACAGTTTGATACAGTAGTGTGGGCCCATAGGGCCCAAAGGTTGTACGAAGTCTATGTCCACAGAATGCGAGATGGAGAGATAAGAATCAGATCACTAATGTGAAGTATGTTGATGAGATACTAGTCCGATGAGGCTGTGTATACAGTGCGGGTCATGTGAGTGAAGCATGAGGACAAAGCTGGAAGGATACTTAAGAATAGTGGCATGTCACTAACCATATATGTAGGCGTGTTCGTGTGACAGCAGATATATGCACAAATTTGTAAAGGTGGTATCGGTCAACTTGCCAATGTGTGTTAGGGTCGGTGACTTTATTGAGTGGCGAGTGACATCCGCCACGTCGCAGTGTTGTTAAACAGACAGTTGTGGTTGTTTGTAGGGAAAACACTTACCAGACGAAAACCCACTACATCCTGGAACACTGCCGACTGATGATATGATGTTGAAAAGATTGCATCTGACCGATTACCCTCGCGGATATGCGCAGTCACGTTTCGCCACTTTGTTTCTCATGGTTGTGTAGTCTCCTTCGGAGTCGACGGCAAGTGGTTGGAGCTGTTAATGTCGGACGACTCAGGTGACTTGTATTGGTTAGATTAGTTTTCTGGGATCCTTTATTGTGTCAGGATTGCGAAGTGTGGGTGATTTCTTTGTTCTGCATTGAATTCGTGTCCATGGGAGCGTCGCAGGCATGTCCTCAGCGGTGTTCCGTACTGGTATCGTTATCCTTTAGAACAAGGGAGAGAAGCACACGCCGAAAGGATAGGCAGACATAGTCACTGGCTCCTAGAAGACGGCCGTATGTAATAGCACTTACGAAATCGTGTGACCGAAAACATGAGGTGCAAGGTAGTCCGAAGCTGGTTGCGCATGTATCCAGTCAGGTAGTCCAAGGGCCGATGCAAAGGCAGTTGCAAACTTAGCTCGAGGAGATCCGAACCGTAAGTGTCCACGGGCAAACTGCAAGGTAGCTCTGCCCAGTAAACGTAGGGAGGCTGGCGTAACCAGGTGTTAAACACCTGTTGGGAGCCTGAAGACAAATATACTCAATACCCTTCCTGGAGATACTTCCAGTACTTCGATATCCAACTACACTTGTAAACTGAGTAGACGAAATGCCGAAAATAGTCTACGTGACATCACCAGTTTGCTCCGGCGAGTAGAAAACATAGGTCCTTTACACACCATGTTTACAGCACACATAAAGGGCGACGCCGCACATTGGCGGCCAGCGGAGCCAGCCCATCTAAGCAATGCGCAACCAGGTAAAAAATTACCGAAGTAAGTACATGGCTCCGGTAAAGAAACTACAGTAACCTGCAAAACGCCTTACTACGTGAGTACATTAAGGTGCCGCAAAGCGAAGGATGAACCAATAAGGAAGCAAAGCAATACGCAACCATCTGTGTATGTCCGGGGTTGTGTGTACGTGTTTGCCTAGATTGCGCTTCAACCATACTGACCAAATACATCACAGGTCTCGTGCAAGGAAAAATACAGTCAAATGGGTTGACAAAACCCGTGGTATGTAAGGTTGTACTATGCCAAGATATGCGCATATGTTGAATGTAATCATTCGGTACAACTGTTTCTGAATAAAGAAGCGGCGTACCGAATAATGTAAAGTACTGGAAGTTTTCTGAGCATGGCGGAAGGGAATGGAATTAATAGTGGGGAGCATGTAGGGTTGGTTTAGTGTCTGAGGTAATAAATCTTTTTCCAGAAGATCATTGTGCTATCCTTCTATCCTAATATATAAGGTTTGAAATTGAATTCGTGATGAGGTGGGTTCGCTGGGAGCAAAAACGCTCGCGTTTAGCGCATAGACAGCAGGTAAGGTGTTACGAAAACCATAGCATAATCTGAACTTCACTACAAGCTGAGTGAACCGCGTGCTAATACGAGTAATTGCCCGGATCGTTGAGTATAGACCAGTCCGGATGCAATCCCCGGATCAGGGGGGTGTCAATAGATGTGAACAGATACCTTTTGAAAACTGGCAACGGACAGGGGAAGGCCAAAGAATCAGCGATGTGCAACTGTATTGGAAATGCAAACGTATATGGATTGTAACATAATAGAGTATAGATAGTAGAAAAGCTTAACGCATGTATACTTATTGCCATAAAAATGGGTACAGTAGTCCTTACAGAGCGGTTCAGTGCAGAATCATGCAAGCGGACGCCGTCGCCCTTGGAGGAATTGAGCGTGTGGATAAACCGTGGAGGGTGGGGACCCGAATGCGGGATAACAGAAAGTAGCGAACTGTACGTGTGGAGGAGATGCGGTTGACCGACACAATTGTGTCCGACCTAGGACTTTAAGGAACTTGTAGCAAGTAAGTGGTAATTTGGCATCGAGAGGGAGCTAAGATTATTAGGTCGAAAAAGGGGTCAGAGCGAGGAGGGACAGTAACAAGCAAACAACACATTCTAGAAGCCGGAAAAGCTAGTGATCAGAATGTATAGCAGAGGGCTTATTCAGCAAATGGTGAGCGGAAGAGGACAGTGGTGTCTTGGATGGCCGTGAGCTCTACGGATGTACGAGCCAAATGGAAGCCTCTTAAGATGAAATGAGTGTTAGCCACAGCACAGGAGGTTCTTTGAATCCTAGAAGTCATTTTCGAGGGGAACGGGCGACTACAAACCTCATTTGTAGCGGAGGCTGCTCTGCTTCATCGTCAGTGTCTATGTGCGTAGCGAACAAATATCCAAGACGATCATTCCTGCTGTCATACGCAGTCGAATGGTATCTGCCTCACTCGGAGCCGCCGACTCCTGCGGGTGTCAGCAACAGTCATAAGCCGCAAACCTATGCAACGGTTGTTAGGTCTCATTACATTAACACCATTAATGTCGGTCACGGAGCCTCTATGCATATCACCATAGGCCTAGTTTACCCGTGATATATTAGTCTACGGAAGTCTCTGCACTATCATCAATAATGTAGACCACGGAACCTTTAGGCATATCCACACAGGCCTAGTGTACCGGTGTTCCCGTAGCCTACATAGGTCTCTTGGCACTACCACCCATAATGTGTGTCACGGAGCCGCTATGCATAGCACCAGAGACCTGGTGTACCGATAACACAGCAGCCTACATATGTCTCATTACACAAACGCCATAAACTCTCCCACTTAGTCACTCTGCATAGAAGTACAGGGCTGATGCACCGGTGTTACAGTGGTCTACATACCTCGCACTGAAAGAGCACCAAAATGGTCGGTCATGTAGCCTCTAACTATAACTGTACATGCATTCTGTGCACCCTGATGAGGCAGCGATATTTCTCAATGAGACCATGCCGGCGGATGTGAGCAGATTAGGCCAGCCTGCATCCATTGCATAGGGACGGCAGCAACCAGGGATCCATGCTGAGGTGGACATCAGTGTGTCATCAGGGAATGGTGGTCCGCGCCCCATCATTATGATGGGAGGCATCTGACCCTGGTTGAATTAACAGCGGTGCGATAGACCAACATACGGTTGGGTAACTTAGTATCCCATTCTCGGGACCTCTCCTAATTCAAAAACGACTTTAGCAGCAGCTTCAAAGTATGGCCGGTGAGCTTTACTATTGCTTTCGCTCCTTCGTCAGATGTTTCCTAATCCCGAAAACGTGACACATTTCCATCATCTCTATACGCGCAAACTTTGCTCCTCTTGCCGAAAGAAACTGGGGAGGTGCTCCCCACCTCGCCACCTAGTCGATAAAGCAAGCCTGCGCAATACGGCACATGCCCAATTTACGCAAAGTAACCGCTTCGCACCACTGTGAAACAACCCATCATTAATAAGACATTGCCATATTCGCGTGCTGTCATTGACCATAAGCCGAGGATGTCGGTGCCTGTTAGCCCATTTAGAAAGTCAACCGCCATCAGCTGAAGCGGACCAGGAGGAGTATTCTAAAGTGCTACTTTGTTGCGCAATCAGCGCATGCCTGGCAGTATATTTATTTATTTATCTAACCATATCAAGTCCATAGTGAGGCCACTAATAACCAGGTGGAATCGCAAACTCCTTTAATTTTGCCGCGCGCCCCAACCCCTCGTGTACTAGTTGTATTGTTTCCTGCTTCGCGCTTGTTGAGGCGATTATCCTGTGAAAGGAACTAGTCCATTTAAAAATGCGGTAATTTATAACTCAAAAATCAAGGCGTAGTGACAAGTGGCAGTTCCCTTCTAACTGGCGCCAACCAAGGCTTGTTTTGTCGGTCCGTCCCCAACTTGGATTATACTATCGTATGGGATGTTTAGCTCTCGGCATGCCTACGGCATACGGGTCCCTTCCTTAGCCTCAGTTGCATCGAAATTGACGACGGACACACAAGCAAATGTGCACGACGTTTACGACCTATGTGTTTGGATTGGCCTCCTTGAAAAGATGTCAGCGCCTTGTGGCTTATTCGCGGCAGATGCTGCCACCCAATGCCCAATTCCTGCGAATGTTCATGCAACCGGGCAATCAGACCTTCGAGGTCCCGTAAAGTTTGTAACCAAACCAATGCTTGATGATCGATGGACACTATAAACTTACGGCCAAGGCGGTAGTGGTGCAGTTGCTTGATTAAAAATGGTAAATCAAGCATTTCTTTATGCGTTGCAGCATAATTGCCCTCACGCTGTGAAAGAATTCGTCTGGTGCGCATGATTGCTGGTCCTCTGCATGCAGTATCTGCCGTGAAGGTATTGCTCCGCTGCTTGTGTCGCTGGCATCTGTATGCAATATAAAGGGTCCGCTTCATTTTCATCCTCATTATACACGTTAGCTAGAGGTGTAAAACCCCTTAGCAACCGTGCCGTAATAAATAAGAAAGAAAGTAAACACAACATCTGCATGCCAGCCGAGCTACCAGCAACGGATGAATGAAATTTTATTCTCGACAAGGCGAGGCACACCTTTACAGGCATGATCATGTTTAGCTAACATAGTGTGCTCAAAAATGTACAAAAAGTACATGTTTGGCACAACAGTTTATGTAAGTGTATAGGCGTATATACGTATGTAATTGTGTATAAATGTATAAATGTAGCTTGTGTCTTTGAATGTGCCGCAGCATTTCTGACTGTTTGTTATCATCAGGAATGTGAGCATAAGCGATTGATATCTGTGGGTTGGATAGCACTTTCCAGATTTCCACGGGCCGGTGACTTTAGTTTGTGACGAGTCACATCCGCCACGTCGCAGTGTTGTTAAACAGACATTTGTGGCTTTTTATAGAGCGAACGCTTGCCAGGCGAAAACCCACCACGTCCAGGAACAATGCCGCCGAACTATTTTCTGGAACGGGTTACACCCGAACCACCCAGCTGGCACCACGAGGAGGTTGTTCGGCTAGCCAGCAGTCGGCTCTTAGGCAACAACAAAGATTATGAGCTTAAAGTATATTATGCTACCAAATGACATTGTGGTTGGAGGGGAGGTTAAAAAGGCGGGGAAGGAAAAAGAAACTCACAGCAGAAACGCTACCGAGAGCTGCTCCCAGTCAGGTCGGTAAGTGTATCCAGCCAAACTTGCCCATCATCTTTTGGGCTCCAGCCAGGGAGCAATAAAGCTCCAACCGGGACCAGTTCCGAAGTGAGGGCCCTCATTTCTCTTGATCCTCATCGCATGGCCGCCCCTCCTCTTCTGCTATTGACACCCTCAGCGAGTAAACAATGCACGTTGCGGGAGTCTGTGGGCTGGCATGCGCAACACGTGGCTCAGACACGGCACCTGGTGAGTGAAATGACGGTGCTGCGTGGTGTAGATCCTTCTCCTTTGCGTCGAACGCGCTCGTTGCTCGCGCGGTCTTCCCACTAGATGTGAGCCAAACTGCGAAAGCCCCGATGGTCAAGTGTAACTAGCCTCTTCATGTCTGCTGATCTACTGGGCCCAGGTTTGCAACCGTACATTAATACCTAACCCACCCCTACGTTGCCCACCCTACTCTTCAGGACGAGAATGGCGTCGCGCCGCCGCCATAAGTGGCGAAGGTTAGCAAAAGCGCCCCGAGCTTTCGCTATACGGTTCGTGACCTCAATTTGAATACCACGGGCGCTGATACAACTTCTCAGGTAGTTGACTTGCTCAAGGACTTCTAGCTCTTCCCCACCAAGGGTCAGCGAAGGAAGCGGTGCCTGCCAATCATGGAAGAAAGCTTCGCTCTTCGATAGTGCAAGGTAAAACCCGAGGGGGCTAACAGCCTACACTAGTCTGGTAAGTGCAGCTTGGCACATATGAGAACTGTCACAGATGAGAACATTGGCGTCTGCATAATCTAAATCAAGAAGTCCTTCTCCTGGGAGTAGCTCCACACCTTCTTAATCGTGTCCTGCATGTGCAATCTCCATAACTTCGTCAATAGCAAAGTTAAAGCGGAAAGGTGACAGCGGGCATCCTTGTCTCACACCGCTGTAGATATTGAAGGGCGGCGGCAGCTTGCCCTAAGCCCTCACACCGCTCGTGCGACGCGTGCATTATGCTCAACTAATCTTTACATATTTCTCGGGCACAACTTTCCTGAGTAGCCAGTCACAAAGGGCGCAGCGATCAACAGAATCGAAGGCGCCTTTGATGTCAAAAAACTCGAATACGGTTTACAGTCAATATGTATGGCATTGCTCCAACAATTGCCGCAAAGTGTAGATGTGGTCAAGGCAGCCACGAACCCGAGGAACGCCGGCTTGCTCCTCCCGAAGCTGGCTTGTACGTGCGCCTGTCAGTCAGTGCTAGATTACAGCAGCAAGTAATTTGGAGAAGATGGGGAGCAGTCTGAATCCTCTATGGCAGCTGCAAGCTGATCGCGTGCGACCCTTGGTATTTGGACAATGCTGGAGCGGCTCCAGTCGGTAGGGACAGTTTCCTGCTCTCACAGTTTCACTAGTATAACATGTATATCATCAACAATTGCAGCGCCGCCGAATTTGAGGAGGGTGGAGAAAAAACATTCAATCCTGCGGCTTTATTCCAATGCAACGGTCTGATCTCACGTTCGACTTCTTAGCAAGAGGGGGATCCAAAGGGACAGCCCTCGGAGCAGGACGCTCAGTTTCCGGTGAGGAATCAAATAATCCCCGCCGATTGAATTACTTTTCCAAATGCTCCGTCCGACAATATAGCCTTTGACAAATTTTGGATAGGCTGTCCACACTCCTCAAGTATACTTTCATTAACACAAGGTCCCCTGCTTCCCGTTTCCCGTATCAGACGGAATAACTTACGATGGTTGCCAAAGGCAGCGGCCACTTCCATTCATGCTGCACGAAAAGTCCACTAAGATTCGTGGGCTCTCTTCAGGCTAGCACGGAGTTTTGCCCGGAGCTCTTTGCGAGTTTCACTGCGGTTACTTCCGGCCGGAATATGCCGACTAGTATCGAAAAGTCCTAGAGACCGCGAGGAGGCCAAATGCCTAGGTTGGCCATTAGACATACTACAGGAGGAGTTGCCTGCTGCTAATAAAGTCTGGTGAATATGCAAGGAATGACCTTCAATTGTTTTTAGTGAGTGCTTACTGAACTCGCATGTTAGCGCACTTTAATATGTATTCAGAACGGCTGTCTTCGTCAGTTGGTTGATGTCAATGCGGTCACAGCGTCGTTGTAGGGGTCCGCCAAGAGGCATATGCAGGTTAGCAGATGCATACAAGTGCATGGTCAGTGTCCACACATGTGCTCCAAATCGAGCGACAATTCTGGATGCAGCCTCTCCAGCGGTAACTAATAGCAATGTGATCGATCTGCGTCCAAGGCTGGTTCGAGGCTGGTGGGCGCCAAGTCACCCTCCGGCGGGTGCTGTGTCGGAAATTAGTGCTCGCAAGAAATAAGCGAGCATCTTCACACAAATGAAGTAACCGCTCACCGTTATCATTACGGAAGCCTACACCGTGCTGACCGCCCAGATGCATTTCATCAGTGGACAACTTTCCAACTTGTGCGTTCATATCCCCAGCCAGCACTACAGTGTCCGTGCTTCTTCTGTGGCGAAGGAGCTGAGTCAGTTGGCGGTAGAAGTCGTTCTTTACCGAATCATCGCTACAGTTTGTGGGCGCGTAGGCAGCGATGATGGATAGACATCTATTAGTCCCGCGCGACTTCGAAGCTTTAGAGGAGCCAGCCAATCGGACCGCACACATCCGGCTACTGATTGGAATCCAATCAACCAGAGCAGCTTCAGCCCGGGGACTCAGAGCAATGCCAACACCAGCTTGGCAGGTGCTCGAAGCTGCATCGTCACCAGATAGGCGCAATGAGAAAATACTGTTTGCGTCACCTGAAGGGGATCGCAGAGTGAGTACAGAGTTCGAGTCTTGCAGGCGGATCTCCGATAAGCAGCAGATATCGATCGAGAGGGTCTCCAATGTTCGGGCAAGTGCTGCCTGTTGACTGATCTGTAGTAGTGTGCGTACATTAAGGCATGGCAGTCTGAAGGAAAATCGAGGGCTCCAAATGGAAGCCGATGAACTGGAATGGACCGCTTGGTTGGACATGGGCTTGTCGACAGGAGAGGAGTGACGCTTCGCGTTCACATGTGAGTTGAAACTAGAAGATAAATGCCTAGCAAAGCATGTTGGGGGAGGGCCAAGAATCGGGGGGTTGAAAACTGGGGGGGATATAAGTGAAGTTGGAAGGGGACGGTAAGAGTGAAAAAGCGTAAGATGGGGAATAAGAAGACGGGAAGGCTTGAGCAGTAGCATCCAAACCCCTATCCACCCTGCTCGATGCAGCAGATAGGGCACCGTTGATTATCCTGTGCGGTGGCCAGAGCATCAGCAATTTGTTTGAAGTGTGATTCATTGTATTGCGTGGGCAGGATACTGTCAGGTTGCCCAGGCCTAGACAGGAGAACGATTAGGGTTCTCAACCAAAGCCTTTGGTTCAAAAACCTGACCGCAAGGCAGCGGGTTTGGCGTTGGACTACAAGGAGTCCGTTTTAAGGAATAAGGAGCCACCCTCATTCCAACCCCCAACCTGGAGGACCAGGACGCTGAGTTTGTCTGACCTCTAACCATTGACCAATCTGGTATGAGTGACTCTGAAGGTGCAAAAGCACCACCCAGCATAGCTCAATGGATCGCTGAGGCACACAAACCATCGCATCACGGTGAGGTCCAGCCTCATTGCGATGGGAAGGACCCACTTGCTAGTTCTTGATTTGCTGTGTGGAAGAGGATAATAGTTACAGCAAAAACCAATGTGCTACATCTATTGCTAAACAGATGAGACCAGATATCCAGAGTTTTCGGAGCTTGCTGTGTTGCACTGAATCAAAGATGAATTAAGCGCTGATGTGCTCCAGGAGAGGGTGCATGCGTCCTTTCTGTTCTATATGGTTCCGGGATTTTCTTGCAACTAGGCTTAAAATATGCTCACTCCTAAATACTGCTCAACGGAAATTCTAATCAGCTGAATACCGCCGAAACATTTTTAGGTTTTATGATCTTTACTTTGTCCCATTTGACTGTGGTTGGTTTGGGGGAATTCCAGCATGGTGCGTTTAGTAGATTTGACAATAGGCATACCCATAACTTCCGTCTACTGGCGCACAGGGACTGATATAAAAGGTGAGCTTGAATGTGAACCTAAAATAATATTTGAAATCACTTCACTGGGCCAACGTGTTACTTCATCTGGGTTCAAAGGAGACAATGATTTGCCTGCACTACTTGTTGATCAAAATCTACAGCGAAAAATCATAACACGAGATAGTCGAAATCATAGATTAGAAGTGCAGAATCTTGCTTCTGGCGCAAATCCTTTTTGCCGCATCATAAATCTCGACGCTTTTGTGTGATTCGGAGGCCTGTAGTCGAACTTCTATCCCAATGTGTTCATCCTATGCTTAGTCGTAACACTTTGTCAAGTGGTATAAGCACCATGTTGCAGAAGTACGAAAGTCCATTTCTTTTCGTTTCTTGAACCCCCGTAACCTTGAGATAGACTAACAGCAGACGCACGGAAGCATTTAATGCTTGGTAGTACCCTAAGTGCGGCGGACATAAAGAGGCTAGTTACGTTCGACCATCGGTGCCTTCGCAGTTTGGCTCACATATGGTGGGAACACCGGGTGAGTAACGAGCGCGTTCGACGCCTTGTTTACGGCCCAGAAAAAGGGAATGAACCGCTCAGCACCGTTATTTCTCGCACCAGGCTCCGATGGCTCGGCCACGTGTTACGCATGCCAGCCCACCGACTCCCTCGACGTGCGTTGTTTGCTCACCGGGGATGTGGGTGGAAGAAGAGGAGAGGAGGCCAAGCGATGACTTGGTCCAGGGGAATGAAGTCCCTCACCTCGGAGCTAGCCTCGGTTGGGGTCCGAAAGACGGTGAACACGTTTGGCTGGATACACTTGCTGACATGGCAAGGAGCCGACCTCAGTGACGTTCATGCTGTGAGTTTCTTTGTCCCTCCCCATCCCTTTTAGCCTCCGCCTCCATCTACGATCTCATTTCGTAGGGTGAAACATAATTTTTTTCTTTTTGCCTAGTAGCTGGCTGGTAGATTACTGGAACGATGCCTATCCGTTGCTGGTAGCTTAGCGGGCATGCAACTGTCGTATTTATTTTTCCTTTATGTATTGTATGTATGTATTTCCTTTATGTATTGCGGTACAATAGCGGAGGTGTTTTACCACCTCTAGCTGACATGTATCATAACTGATTGATTGATTGACCCTAATT
>CALYDF020007342.1:0-12598 GCA_944474145.2 Dicrocoelium dendriticum | reverse complement strand
GTCGCCCACTAGCCTGGAACCAGCCTTGGACGCAGATCGATCACATTGCGATTAGTTACCGCTGAAGATGGGGGGTCCAGAACTGGCACTCGATTTGGAAGACTTGTGTGGACACCGATCATGCACTTATATGTGTTTGCTTGCGGGTGCCTTTTGGAGCACACCAACGACGACGCTGTGAACGCATTGACATCAGTCAACTAGCGAAGTCAGTTGTTGTGAATGCGTATCAAATTAAGCTGACATGCGGGTTGAGTAAACACTCACTGGAGACAATGGAAGGTCACTGGTCACATGTTCACCAGACCTTACTAGCAGCAGGCAAATCCGCATGTGGCAAGTCTTATAACCAACATGGATATTGGGTCACTTCGGAGTCTCTGGAACTTGTTGATACTCGCCGGCGTATTCCGGCTGGAAGAGAACACAATGAGACCTGTAGAAAACTCTGGGCAAAACGCCGTGCCAGCCTGAAGAAAGACCGCGAATCCTAGTGGTTTCATCGTGCGTCAGAGATGGAAGTGGCCACTGCCCTTGGTAGCCGTCAAAAGTTATTCCGTTTGCTACGGACTGACTGGTGCTCGTGAAATCTGGATTGGTGAGGAGCATGCCGGGTTTCATCGGGGTCGTGGCTGCATCGAGCACATCTTCACTTTGCGTCAATTGTTGGAGCACCGTCACACCTTAGCGGCCCATCTTAGTCGTGTTCCACTACATCGAAGATGCCTTCGATTCGGTTGCTCGGTGTGCTTTTTGGGACTGTCTACTCAGGAAAGGTGTGTCAGAGCAATATGTAAATATTATCCGAGTAGTATACGCGCTTAGCACCGGCAGAGTGAGGGCTTACTGAAAGCTGTCGCCGCCCTTCAATATGTCCAGCGGTGTGAAGCAAGGATGCCCGTTGTCACCTTTCCTCTTCAAGTTCGCTATTGGCGAAGTCATGCGGAATACATTTACAGGACACGAGTTAGGAAATGAGAAGCTACCCTCAAGAGGACGACTTCTGGTCTTGATGTATGCAGACGATATTGCCCTCGTCTGTGACAGCTCCCAGACGTGCCAAGCTGCGCTGGACAGATTAACACCGGATGTCAGCTGTCTTGGGAATTGCTTTGCACCAACGAAGTGCAAAGCTTTCCTTCAAGGTTGTCAGGAAGCATCTCCTGCGCTGACTCTTGGTGGGGATCAGCTAGAAGTCATGCATTACTTCTACTAGCTGGGCAGTTGCCTCGGCGACCTTGGGATCATATATGAGATCACAAAACGTATAGTAAAAGCTCAAGGTGGTTTTACTAGTCCTCGCCACTTATGGCGCCGGCGCGACATCGCTCTCGTCCTGAAGGGTAGAGTGTACAAGGTAGCCGTACGTTCGATCTTACTGCACGGTGGTGAAACCTGGCCCCTCAGATCAGCCGACATAAAGAGGCTAGGTACGTTCGACTATCGCTGCCTTCGCAAGTTAGTTCACATCTGGTGGGAATACTACGTGAGCAACGAGCGTGTTCGACGTCTTATTTACTGCACAGGAAAAGAAATGGAACTGCTCATCATCGTTATTTTACGTACCATGCTTCGATGGCTCGGCCACGTGTTACGCATGTCAACCCACTGGCTCCCGTGTCATTCGTTGTTTGCACGCCGGGGAGGTGGATGGAAGAAGAGGAGAAGTGGCCAATCGATGACTTGGTCGAGAGGAATGAAGGCCTTCACTTTGGAGCTGGCCTTGGTTGGAACGTCACCGCTGCCTTGTTGGGGTCCAAAAGACGATGAACACATTTGGCTAGCTACACTTGGTGACACGACTAGGAGTTGACCTCAGTGACGTTCCTGCTGTGAGTTTCTTTGTTCCACCCCATCCTACTTAGCCACACGCTCCAACCACGATCACAGTTCGTAGCATAATACAATTTTACGTAATAATTTTCCGTTACCAATAGCGGGCTGGTAGCTTTCCGGAACAATGCCCATCTGTTGCTAATAGCTCAACTGGCATGCAACTGTTGCGTTTGTTTTATTATTATTTTTACGTATTGC
This sequence comes from Dicrocoelium dendriticum, assembly GCA_944474145.2. Classification (NCBI taxonomy): domain Eukaryota; kingdom Metazoa; phylum Platyhelminthes; class Trematoda; order Plagiorchiida; family Dicrocoeliidae; genus Dicrocoelium; species Dicrocoelium dendriticum. The sequence continues at coordinate 10,564 of CALYDF020007342.1, read as the reverse complement.
GGCACAGTTGCTGAGTTGCTATGGTTGGCGGCATCCGGTTTCGGATTTGCCTGTCACTGTGGCCAGCCACAGGATGCCTGCGCCTACAGAGGGACCATGAATGGCTTGCGCTGCACCATCCACAGCTCCAACCACACACATATCCAGTGTAAACCCAAACGAATAAGCCCAGGAGGCATGTGGATGAGAGCCACATTTCAGCAACGGCGCCGGCCCACACTCCTTCATAGGCAAACATAACCACGCTGTATTTGCGAATCACAAGGTGGTAGCTGGACCGTAGTCCGTTCCACATTGGATGCATGGAACCACTCTTCGAACCTAGCATGACCGCAAGAATCGTGCACCCCGTCCCTCCAGCAACGACCAGCTGTCTCCTGGAGCCAGTATGAACGAGGTAGTGGGTAATAGACAGATAGGCACCTTGTCAAGATGCACATCAAGCGTAGCCACACCGGGGATATCAAGCAACAGCCAATCACTTGAAACAAGAGGAAATAAAATAAATCGATTAATGCATACAGATACGGTGGCATAACTCTTCGCTAAATTAGCAAATGAAGTAAGATGGCTAGCAACGAATCCGCGATAAGTAAAAAATGTCCACAAGTTACCTAAAATGCTAACAACACAACAAAGTTACCGAAGCTAGGCGCAATCGGCGTAAGCAGCATGGCCAATTAATAGAAGATTATTCAACTAGGCAGAACAAACCAAGTAAAGTGGAATGAAATATGTCCAGCTTAAAAAGACCTAATTTAAGTGTAAGCTGGTTTAGCCCAACTGCAGTGAAGTAGCATCAAGTATGCAACATCAGCATCAGCATGGTGCTAAGGTGTTATACACCTTTGGCTAACATGTATCATGCGCTGATGATATCGCTGCTAAATGCGTTACAGGTGACACTTGACTTATTGTTTTCTTCCCTTTCAAGCGGCTGGACCAGATACATCAGATAGTTTTAATGCTATTTTAGAAAGTTTCTAAGCACGAGAAAGCATCAGGATTCTGCTTTTAAACGTCGTTTCACAACATTGATTCTCAAAAGCAGAAGGGTATTTTCTGACGAAAATTAACCTTTAATGTCTGTGAGATCTACTTCTGAATGCGGAACACTGGAAGTAGTGGGCAAAAAGATCTGTGTTACGCTATCGTAGTCAAATCGAGCACGTGTACGGAATCACGTCGCTGCTTGGTGCGCGTTCGTAGCACATCACAGCTGAGCCGTTTATTTCTCATTTGTGATAAGCTCCCTAAATCTGACGTCCGCAAAGTGAGCGTCTAGGAATTGCATGAGTTCGGGCATCGATATTGCCTGGATTATTGTCTCGAGCAAACGGTTCCAATATTTCGCCACTAGCCGCTCAAAGTGTACTGTGTGAGTTACCCGTTTTCAGCTTCGGCGCTACGAGTGTGTACCGAACATTCACTCATTTCTTAGGTTTGTCATCTCGATAGAACTGGCCCCGTTATAAACGCGGTTAATGCCAGATCCCTTGACTATTTATTAAGATTTCCACCCTACTAAACTTCCATTCTTCATAGTCTTGCGTCGCTTGCCGGACATGAAAGTTTGTTGAAAATTTGGTGAGAAAACTCCTACAATGTGTACGTATGCGTTGCAATTAAAGCTCCTCCACATGTGGGTTGCATCTAAGCATTCGACATGGATGTCCATTTGGGAAGGAAAGCGACCTGTAAACCGTGACCAAAAAGTGGGATTACTTTATGGTCTTTCTAACGGTTCACATAACTCGAATATCGTTCTACTTATCCAAAACGATGGGCCAGCATCGAAAAGAAATCAATGGCGGTAGCATGCTTGGGATTTCCTATTGGCAAGCTTTTCATCACTAAAACAATACTTTCCAAACAGCACACCGACTTACAGCAATTTTGTCAGCAAAATTGCCAGTTTAGCTAGTGAACTAACTCACATACAGCCAACCTAAAATACCAGTATTTAATTTGTTTTAACTAACCGGGATGCTCCCTTCGGTTACTTTACAAGTATATGAACTATGGTGAACGCACTTTAGTGGATATCAAGGACCCTAGTGCTGTTGAATTGCGTAGTTGAGAACATTATCATGTTTGCCACTTTGCTTCACCGTGTAAAACATGTATGCGAATTTCACTGCTGTATCGCTTCATCTATATACATGCTAAAAACAGAGACGCGCGCTAGGTGTTTATGTTGCTGGACGTGCTGTAGCTGTCAACAATTGGCTGACCAAGTAAAGTCCAGGCCGACTAGTGCTGGTCACTTAACCTACGGATCTTTGCATGTTGGTACCTACATTTTGAACTGCTTTTGTCATTATAAAAGTTGATACACCCCACGGGAACTTTTGCTCGCATGGTCCCTACTGTTCCGAGCCTTTTCGGCTTCTGTGTTTCGTTGTGTAACGTTCCAATGTTTACTTTCACCACCACACTGTCCTTTGCATAGGACATCCGGTGTCCGCTGTTTCTGCCATAGTGCAGGCACAGTTTCATCATCATCGTTTTCCTTAGCTTCGGGTGTGCTATGGCGCACAACGTCTTGGTCGACCTTGAACACTTCAGTTTTATTGATTAAAATCAACCAAGTGTATCAACACGGCGTTCATCACAATTTTGCTCCCACCGTTGCGTAGATTAGCTGCACAATGCTAACGTGTTCACTCAGACAGCCTCCTGGTACTTCTTCCGATGTATCTTGTTCGAGATGAAGAAGAGCAGGAATACATACAGTAAGAAGCCCATGGCCAAGGAAGTCTGTCTTTGTGTTGAGGCCTTACGATTTCTGTCGAACTAAAGCTTAGCCGTAAGCTCACTGCGTTGTAGGTATGGCTCATAGCGTCGGATAACCTTCTACATGTCGCCTACTGTATACCATCCTGCTTGAACGGCAACGCCAGATAAACTGGTTTCTTTTCTACCGAAGCTGGTTTAACTCTCATTTCTCTGCACTTCATATATTGCCGAACAAAGTTTTCTGGATAGCCATTTCTCTCGAAAACATCACTTAAGAAAGTGAGCACGTCCGCAAATGTGTCATCACTACAAACACATCTGACTCTTTCGGTTAGACATCTAATCAAGTTGCGTTTCTGATTTATTGGGAGAAAACTGGCAAAATGTATATATTGTCCTTTCCACGTTGCTTTTCTGTGCACCCTCCGTTGGATCGAACATCTGGTCTTCTACTAAGCTGATCGTCTAGGAAGGACATCGTACCACTGCTTTCAGTTACTAGGGTGGACTTGGCATTAGGATGCGCTTAGTTAAAATAAAATAAGATTTCGTAGAAAACAGAAGTAACGATTAAAATTCACCCACAATAATGTGCCCCGACTGGGAATCGAACCCCGGCCCAATGAATTTCCGGTCCGCTGCTCCACCACCGAGTTACCGAGGGCTGACGATTAGGTGCGCAATTTTTAATACATGACTTTTGCTTGGTGCGCGACGTATTGCCAATGAGCTCACAGTAACTGTCCTGGTGTTGCAGATTGCCTCACTCACCCGTCACTTCCCAATGGGCCGAAGTATCTGTCCTTTTAATGTTCCAAGGGCGATGGTAGATTAATTGTAGATGTTTGTGCGTCGTGTAAAGTGGGAAGTGACGGGAGCGTGAGCCATTCTGCGACACTAGGACAGATACTGTGAGCTCATTGGCAATACGTCGCGCAACAAGCAGAAGTCATGTGTTAAATATTGCGCACCTAATCGTCAGCCCTCGGTAACTCAGTGGTGGAGCAGCGGACCGGAAATTCGTTGGGCCGCGGTTCAATTCCCCGTCGAGGCACATTATTGTGTGTGAATTTTAATCGTAACTTCTACTTTCTACGAACTTTACACCACTCAAAAACATCTACAATGGAATAAAATTGTCACTGGTAAACAATGCCTGTGTGTTACAAAAATGTCTCATCCACATATAGTCCGTAATACGGTAGACAAATACTGACTCTGCTCAGATATGTATTCACTAATTTGGTCATGAACACATCAGCAAGTAGCAGTCCAAGCGGTGATCTCATTGCTACTCCAGCTTTTTATCTGTATATGGCCCAGTTAAACTGCAATCGTATGTTACTAGTGCACAGCCAGAGTAGCTGTTTCAATCGATCACTTGATAAGCCGACACCCAATTTATGGTCTCGAACAGTGTCAGATATATTGTCTATTGTCTCTCCCAACAGAATATTGGTAAAGAGCGATACCACATCCAACGAAAGCATCTTTCTTCCGGTTAGATGGGGCTGTCTTATAGAGGCTAAGAAACTGAATGTGTGTGTTAGGCTGTACCTGGACATAATGTTTCTCACCGGTTCTAGAAGCTTAGCTAACCACTTGGCTGTTGCGTGATACTGTGAATTACACATGCCTAGTATGGGCCTTAGCGGCGATATTCAAAGTACGTGGTAACCACATTATTACAGAGCAAGCAATTTAAGGAACCAAATATTTGCTGCGCAAACGGTTTTCTCTCCTTTTGCAGCCATGTTTCCCGCTCCTTACTTTCATGTTCAGCTTTTACTGCACATGCACATAAAATGACGATTTACGACCATCCGAGGAGTGTCCGGCGTCGGGTGCTGAAGTGACCGACGATGCTAATAGAGCGTGGACGTTGACGTTATGCTGAACTCTGAGTTCTCTTTATGCCCTACTGTTACTTTCTGTCCTTACTCGACCACGCTTAACTGAACGCTTTCAAGTTTACGTGAAGGCTCACAAGGAAATGCCAGCGATCTTCATTGTTAATCGCTACGCCTATTATAACTGCTGTTCCTACTCAGTTATGCCTAACTGCAGACAATCACTTGCATATAAGAACTAGAGAAATAGAAGTCAACTAGTGTTCATCCATTAGCTGTGCTTACCTGGAGACTTTCATGCCAAAATGAGGGCTAAAAAGGAGAGGACAGCCAAATAATTAACCTGATTCTTAGTGTCTTTGTTCCCCTGTGCCCCTTTCCTCTCATAGCTACCTCGATCTCCAATTTTGACAGAGAAACTGAAGCTGGAAAGCAAACTTGGCTCACCTTTCGTTTGCACAGACACCGTATGCTTATTTTCTCAATTGCATTTTGATAAAAACCAAAGAAGTTCGTGCACATACTATACTCATCATCTTCCTCGCTTCTCTTATGTTTACCAGCATTTCTTTTCCCAGGTGAAGTGTCGACATATGCTTTTCCTGTTGGTACACCTCGTCATTTTACGGCAAAAATGTAACCGAGCCAACCCACCCGAAAGCTTTAGGATCACAAGCTTGCCTTGTAATCTGAGGGAGCGGGTTCGAGTCTGCGTAGGGACCGGAAGACTCCCGCAGTATCCTTGGCCTACATGTGCTTGATAGTGATTGCGCGAAAGCAAAGCGTCGGTACTGCGTACCGTCGTACTTCTGACGCCTTCCTACCAGCATACAGAAGCTCCGGAATCCACAAAAAACTAAGCGAGCTAAAGCTATAAAACCTTGGTAGCTTTCTTATCCATATATATTACTATAATGGTCGTACTCAAAGTTATCTACTTCCATTAAACTCGGTGATTGCTTCCATACAATGTATCACGTATGTCATCAGCAATAACAGTGAACATAATACATGCGCGTAAAAACTTCATGGGCTTCGGTCGAGCCTAAAGAAAGAGGACAATTTATAAAATGGGAATTACGGGGTCAAGAATAAACCCAACCGTACTCATATGATTTCCTTCTTCCGACACACCTGCTTTCTACCAGTTAACCTCTGCACTAAAGTATATATAGTTATTCCCTTGCGGCAGCTTTAAACGTTTGAAGTGCTTTGGATCTGTCGCCTCATAGAATCAGGTTGTCAAAAGTTGCGAAATACACTGTTTAGTTATTTTTCGTTACATGAAAACGTGTCCACTATACAACTCTCCTAGACTAAGTTTTATTGTGACAGCTTTTTACTCTCGATTCGCTTAATATACACGGTGGCTTAGCATAACTCATCATTAAACTTTTATCCCCAGCAAGGTGCTTTTACGTGGATTCCAATTTTACTCCATGTTAACACAGGAGAGGATTCATCGCTTTGAGTCTCAGTATAGATTAATGGTAGATGGGATGTTGGTTTGAAAAAAAGCTACTCGGTTCCAAACATCATACTTACTCGCTCGCTAAGTAGTTGATCCCCTTGATCTAACCATTGCCAACAAGGATACAAGCGGGATCCAAGAGATTACCAAAGTGACTAAAGGCACCGTTTTTACTCGGTTGTTGGTCGAATAGTGTACCATAGATATTATGAACTGGAGTATGGTCAGCCTCGTGTGTACGTCTCGGAAACCACAGCAGCCAGATATGCCCAAAATACGCTATAGATCACGTAGTTTACGTCAAACCTACAATGATTCATCGCCTACATAAATAGTGACGGGATGTTTACAATGCCGCAATTGTGTATAATGAGGACGTATAGTCGCATTCCGGATTATAACGCGCTCCAATTAGGCGCTCTTACCTAAGATACTCTACAATTTTACGCTAAGTACAATACATGTGGATGAGATGTTGCTTGCCATCTACGCATTTAACACATAATTGACCGCTGTCAACCTTTCAGCAACTATACTGGCCGGTAGCTAACAAGTTAGCTACAGGAAACTGAATTCCGTGAAGGCGTGGAATTCTAAAGAGATATAGGGCAACCTTTACCGCATGCAAACTAAGGGACCCGGCAATTTGGAGCGAGTGTCCTGGTGAAGACATTGTATAACAGATACACGAATATACCGTAAGGCAGTTCTTTCGTTTTTAACTCTCTGCTGCAATAAATTTTTGTTACTAACAGCACAGGGATTGTAGATGAAATGCGCAATGATTTTAACCGGGTTCAGGTAAACACCATAGCATTCTACCAGAGCTTCTGTAAACCTGCACAAGTTGGAGATGAATCAGCGTTGACACCTGACTCATAAACTCTAATGTTTGTTCACTATAACATGCACTAACGTTTGCAGTTACTGCGCATCTTATGCAACATTCAGACAGTTCTGTAAAAATGTGTCCAAACCACGGTGAAATGCAGACAGTTTTCCGTCATGGATCTACCATCTCGGTATCCCAGTTATATACTTTATAATAACTCAAAGGATAACAACAGTGGGTTCTCTAATAATGTGCAGCGATGTTCAGCTGAGTACTTCTTTTTTCGGAAGATAGATATAGAAGCTGTCGCAACTTGAGTTGGTTAGCTAATAGTATGGCTATTCTACAAAACTTATCTGGTATGATCCTTCAATGATCTGACGTAAAGGTTAAAAATATAGTGTGCACAAAAAGAGCCAAAGTTTGGGGGGTACATGCCAAATAATATTGCTTTACAGATAAGCGGAGTTAAATGCACTCTCTTCTACTGTGACAGCTTCTGCTGTTTATTGGCTGGTTCTTTACTTTCTTTTAAGCATTTTATGGGTAAAGCCATATCGTAACTTAGCCAAAGATCAAGGTCATATTAAATTGGGTTGTGAAAAGTGGTTTAAAACTAACTTTTGTTCCTCTATTTACTGAGTAACTAAACCAACTTACGACAACATAGCGGACAATATCAGTAATTTAGCACCGTTCATTCAATTGATGAATATAGTGGCAGTAAGCATCCAACCCTGGTTAAAACCGTACATTTGCTGGCTCGCCGTACAACCTCCCCGTGTTGTCAAATGGTTGGTGCGGGATAAGCCCGTTACAGCGCCTGCTCCGACAGCAGTTTTTTAGCAAGTGGTGGGTTAACGCTCGGCAAATCTTCTTCCTACATGAAGCCACAGGTCTGCTGAACAACACTGTGACGTACCGGAGGTGACTTGCCAGTAAACAAAGTCCCTACCATTTGCTTATCCAGGTCACCTACCTCACTCCATGGAATTCAGTCCCTAGCCCGAAGATTTTCGTGAAAACCTCATCACGCCAACAACCGCACTGAACAAAGCAACAAATACAGTGTCACACTGACGCACTTACGAACACTTACACGTAAATTCAAACTCACATACACTCATGCACATATACGAACTTGGATCCAGTACCTTAGTAGTACTTTTACCATATTTTTGTACATTTAGCTAGCAATCCTGTTTGTATTGCTAAGGTCATGTCTACACTGGCGTGCCACACACTATCGTGAATAAAAAAGTTATTTATTTATTTGTTTATTAAGCCTAATTGTGTTCTCGTGTTAGCAGTAAGTTTAATAGCAACCTAACATATGAATCATTTTTAACTGAAGCGATGCAGACCTAGTGAAGACCAGTAGCTGTCGTGTGAGTTGTACCTGCCATACAGTAAAAGTGCAACTCGTGAGTCATTAAGGAAATGGGAGTATGGTACTTCAGACCTGCTGCTTTAGTTTATTTCACAAACGTGCTAGTAGTCTCTAACTTTGCCTAGTTCTGCTTCATTTATCAACTACGACCAGTTCACACTTTCGACTACTATTATGCGATTACCAAACATGTGCACCGCAATCGAGTTGCTGCAAATATTCAATGCTTATCAATAGTTTTTTATACTAATGGATTCCGTGATGTAATACAAAAGCAGCAAAAATAACGACTACATAGCACAGCAGTGCTTCTAAAAACACCGGTCAGATCCTCGATGATATCCATGCTAATGTTGTTGGCCCTATATCAGCAACGCATAACTAGCTTTGATTCGACAAACTGTGATGATCAATAACTTCTCAGCTGATAGAATAAAGCTCTCTACAAACAAGTGATCCTTACTGTCACATACTTATATACTGGCCTACTCGCAAAGCCCCGAAAACAACACCTTGACGTCATTATCGTTTGAACTTTTAGAGAAAGAGCAACATTTTTTAAATTTTGACTACGCTTCCATCTTCCGTCCCTATTTTGCTAATTGCTGACTTGTGCATGTAATATACGTCGTAGGTAAAGTAAGATCCAATGCACTAATCTACAATGGTCGAAGAAAGCTCCATAGCTATTCACAAAATGATAATCGTATAAACAAATAAATATTTATATCCATCTTTTTGAAACTCAAGACTTGAGCGGTATGGTTTCTTTCACAGAGTACAATAGTAACACATTATTAGGGGTATATTAAGGCACGCATGAATAGATCTGCCTTAGGAGTAATCCTACATTAATTGTTGTACTAACAGCCCTTGCATTCTTTGAAAATTAAAAGTAGCATGATTTCCCCAAATAATAAAAACCAAGACTGTGTTCTGCTACTGTGTTGCGAAACCATTAAGGTGCAGTTCATGACGATTGAGCACAGCTTCTGAAAATATGTACATAAGCAAGTAGATGGCATGGTTTATTCAGCTCTATCATGAAAGAGTAACTAATCAAGGTCACTACTTTTGCGATTCAAGGCTTTCGTTTTATCATACCGTCAACTGCTTGCTAATAATGTCATCTGTTCTTTAGTGGTCGAACCACGATGAAAATTTCTGCAAGGTAATCAGCTCATTGTTACTAGTAAACACTTATTACAGTCCCAATGCCTATAAAAGTTTAATTTTAATGTAGCTAGCATGCAACCGGGTGAGCCGTCTCACATCTTGGTTAAAGCGTTTTTATTCCTTTTGAGGTGCTGGTCTATAGTTTAGCAGAACTGAGTGCATGCAGGTATACAAGTGAGACCGTCAAGCCGTGTGGGCCGAAAGGCATGTCTAGTAAGAGCTTCAAGTATGCCACCTGTATGTGCGCAATTCTGATTATTGAAACACAGATTATCTACGAAACATGCGGCACGTATCGACATCCATTTTGTGATTTCAGTTCAAAAAGCTAAGATAAGTGGCGTAAACTTGTGACGTAATAAAATATAAGATGCAAGTTTTATTAAACGATTACTTTTGGTGGATTGTCAAACAAATGTACCCTAATGGATAACAGATAAAGGAAAAGTCATAAACAAAATATGTCAAAGTAGTCGATAAAATTTTAATTGACCAACACTTAATACAATTCAACTGAAACAGATAAACGTCCTCACTTCTCGTATAACGTGCCACTGTAACCCGTTATAAGCGGTTTTACAAAAGCTTGAACAGCATGTGTGTCGTTACTGTGATCAGCTCCCCTGTACACAATAAAGAACCGAATCGGTTTTTTAATAACCTGTGGCTTAACGGTTTGTTTTATAAGCATATCTTGGAAAAATAACAGAAAAATGGTTTTTAATCTTTTCTAATATCTCAGAACGCGTGACTTAACCATTGTTTCTAAGTGTCTGCTACAGCTTTGCGCTAAGAGGTGCATTCAAAGCTGTTAAAGTAAATGGCCATGCCAAAGGTGCAAAGCAGTTTCAAACTTTACAGGTAGCATTAATATTGCCAACCTCGGCCTTCCACAGTCTACGCAACGATGCTTTCATCGGCTAAATGATTATATTACACAAACTTATCTTCTAAATAATCTAACTAGTAACTACGGAGGCATTTGCAAGGTCAAAAGCATTCACTTAGGGATGAGATGCAGCTAAGATGTTATGCATATAATTCATGAAGTAAAACAATGACCTTAATATGACCGTCTTTATGCAACAACAGCTTTTAACGTAAAA